>JASSUY010007722.1:0-36375 GCA_032466535.1 Forpus xanthops
AGTGGCAGTGTTGAAGGCCAGGTTGGACACAGGGGCTTGGAGCAAGCTGCTCTATGGAAGGTGTCCCTGCCCATGGCTGGGATTGGACCTGGATGAGCTTTAAGGTCCCTTCCAACCCAGACCATTCTTTGATTCTATGAACCCCTTTGTGTCCTGCAAGCAGTACAGCCCGTTGATTTCAGGAGTGTTCAGGGAATAAATATGCTCTAATTCTGGGCTTGTTGAAAAGTTTTCCCCAAGTTTTGTTTTTAACTGGCTGCCAAACTAGTGTCTGAGTCTTGACACCTTCAGGTTCAATAAGTTCAAAGGCATATTTGTAGTCTGAAGAGCAAATAAAAGTGGCAACACAAAGTTCCTTAACTGTGTCAGTTCTCTAATTTTAACCTTTTTAGGATGAAACATTTTGTTGTCTGTCTAATCACAGAAAGGTTCGGGTTGAACAGGACCTCAAGATCACCTAGGGCCAACCCCCTGCCACTGGCAGGGATGCCTCACACTAGACCATGCTGCCCAAGGCTCTGTCCAGCTTTGCCTTGAGCACTGCCAGGGATGGAGCATTTACCACTCCCTTGGGCACCCTGTGCCAGCGCCTCACCACCCTCACAGTAAAGGACTTCTTCCTTATATCCAGGCTGAACTTCTCCTGTTTAATAACTGTAATGTTAATATGTTATATATATTAAGTTTAATAATTATAGTGGTCTCATAACTACTCCAAAGGTGTAATATCTCCTTTTGGTTATGTTAATTCAAGTCTCCGCACTTCTCTGCCCCTGAAGTCTGCAGAGGAAACTGGCATTACACTTGTACTAGATATTACAGACACACAAAAAATATTCTTGTTTCAGTTCACAGTCTAAATACAGATGGGCAAAAGGGGCGATAACTTGGTCTGATCTCCCTTTTAGCTGCGGAGAGAATTAAACACAAGTGACTTGCCCAGAGTCACACAAGAGTCCAGTGTTACAGAGCTGAGAATCAAAGCCATAATCTGAGCATTACCCTTATCTTCACCGCAAGACTAAGAAGAGAAATTCTAGAACAGAATTCTCATTCTCTAAATATACCTGAAGGCATAAGTTGGCTCAGGGCTTGAATTCATCCAGTGATGTGAGACCCAGCCAGCTCGACTGCGAGATAAACCAAGAAGAGATTAAGTTAAAGGACAAACAAAGGCGCATTTCCCCCATCCTCCGAAGCTGGAGCTTCACAATAGCGATTGTGTTCCTTCAATAAGCAAGGGCTGGGTTTCCATAATGGCTTTTTAAAGGAAATCATGGCTTATTATCATGTAGGGATGTCATATCTTCATAAGCCAACTATAGAGAGTTTTAATAATTCACTATAATGTTATTGAATTTTAAAGAAAAAAAAACATGTTTTGGAGTTTAAAGCATCTTTTATTGGTGGTGGTTTTGTTACGAAGAGTTACGATGAGACTCAAAGTGGTGCCTTGGCACCAGAGCCACGTATCTGGTTCTCCCTCTGGAGGCCTTCAGGAGGATATCCCTCTGTCAGGCCATGGAAACTGAGGCACTTGGAGGACTTGTACACTGTATGGTTTAAATCTTGGAGCCAAATTCCATACGTAGAACAAGCTGCATCCTTTCATGGAGGTCTGATGAAATGAAGATGCTGACAGCTTGGCCAGTGAGGTTTCACTGTGCTATTTGTGAGGAAAAGAAGGCTTTTGCTGTAGAGTCAAACTTCAGTTGCACCCCAGGAAATCAGTGCTTGAACTTTAGCCTAAACTTTTCTCTCCTCATCAGACCACTACTTAATATTCCTCTGTTTCAACTGGGAGGTATATCTAACCGGGAGGTAAAGTGACTCATAGTAGATTCCATCTGGTGGAAAGATAGGACTTGAAGTATTTGTGTTATCAGGAGATACCCCAGGTATCTTCGTGGGTTTTTTTGTTACTCATAAACTACACTTGATCTAACAAAATTAGGATGTTTCTAGGTTGAAAAATAACTTTTGGGTCTGTTACATGGTGGTAAAGGGGCACTTTCTGCTTAGTAAGGTCTTGTTTCATTCATCTGAATTTATTTTGTGAAGTAGAAACCTGTTTTAAGAGGTGTTGCACTGTTACTTGGCTGTTGCCAGGTAAAGCTGGTTGCTGCTCCCTCTGCTTTGCTTGATTTGCTTCTTGAGGTGCAGTTCTTAATGGTATGAATTGAACCGAAGTGATACGGATCAAAACAAACATGAATGTGCTCTTAGTCTGGAATGTTGGATAGCCCAGCAAACAAGGAACCTGGTGGGACTCTGATCTCTGTTGCTGGCAGTGAGCTGTAACCTCTGAGCATAGATCCGCAGGTTAAACGGTTTGAAACTGGATTTTTAATAGACGTTGTTCTGTTGCTGTTTTTGTTGCAGATGGCCGCACTGATCCAATTTTGGATGATGTAAGTGATGCCTTCAAGCTTATGGGGGTTAACCTGTATGAGCTGGAAGATTACATCCACAATATCGAGCCTGTCACTTTTGCACATCAAATCCCTTCGTTCCCCGTCAGCAAGAACAATGTCCTGCAGTTTCCCCAGCCAGGAAGTAAGGATGCGGAAGAAAGGAAGGAGTACATCCCTGATTACCTGCCACCCATTGTCTCCTCTCAAGAAGGTGTGAAATCAATCCTTTGCTTTAAGCTTTGGGTCCTGTGTGTTTGCATGTTTGGTTTGCATCCTCAAGCAGTTGGAGCTGTGCTGCTCCAGAGCAGTGGCTCTGGAAGGACCCGCTGGGTGTTACGCAAGTGTGGTGTTTCACAACAGGGAGCAGTGCTGTGGCAAGGTTGTTTTCCTCTCTTTCCCTTTCCTCCAAGAGTAACACGGGGTTTGTTAAAATACACCCTCTTAATACACTTTTCTGTAATGCATTTGAAATTTAAGTTTTTGAATGACAATAGAATTGAATGCTTTTCACTGTTACGTATTAGCCCACCTCTTATGGATACTGCAAGAGCTTCAGTAATTTGGTAAAGGTAGAAGAGGGAATAGCAGTGGCACAGCATTCCCAGCTCCTGACAGGTATTTCTTCTTCCTTCAAACAAATGTCACACATGCAAAATTCCAATTAAAATGAATTCAGATCTAAAATAAAGAAGAGTTATTTAGAGGCACAGTACTTTGCTTTCAGTCCTTGCTAATGTTGATTAGGATTTCATCATTACTGGTTCAGCTGCGCTCCTTGTCACACAGAGGCGGAGGATCGCTGTAATAGTGAAACCCGTTTACACAAGTGCTACAAGCTGCAGTTAACCCTGAGAGTTTTAACAGTGGCACTGGAGAAAGCTAAATGTGTTCTGGTTTTCAGCTCTATAATAAGATAAACCTTTAAGAAATGTGTCCTATTCTAACTTTCCCTTTGAATAGTGAACATCACACGGTTGTACTTTGAGAGGAAATTAACACGTGAGCTTGTGAACTGGGAACAAAATTCCAGAGAGAACTTCATTTTTCAAAAGGGTGTAATGAATGGGAGCAATCCTCACAACATACTTATTTAATGGAAACCTCATAGCAGCCTTCCAGTACCTGAAGGGGGCCTATAGGGGTGCTGGAATGGACTCTTCGTGAGGGACTGTAGTGATAGGACAAAGGATAACGGGTTCAAACTTAAACAAGGGAAGTTTAGATTGGATATATGGAAGAAGTTCTTCCCTGTGAGAGTGGTGAGGCACTGGAATGTGTTGCCCAGGGAAATTGTGAATGCTCCATCACTGGCAGTGTTCAGGGCCAGGTTGGACAGAGCCTTGGATGGCATGGTTTAGTGGCAGGGGGCTTTTAAGTAGATGATCTTAAGGTCCTTTCCAGCACTGTTCTATGATTCTATAATGAGTATCGTGCTCTGTTAATCCTATTTTTCTGTTTTAAGAACTAAGGTCTCAGTGTCTGCACATGGAAATACATCTAAAAGTTCTGCCCAGTGTAAAGCATCACCTTATTGGGTAGGTGGAATCCATGGCTGTGCGGCTACAAATGTCACACAGAGCAGCATTTCAGTGATATAGTAAACTGAAGTAAGTGTATGTCCAGCCTTTTATACATCACGTTCAGCTAGGCAGATGCAGTTACTATGTGCTCCAGTGAGATTATAGTCAGGGACTCTTATCTGAGGTGTAAATGTCTTGTCAGACACGATGGTTTGGGTGTGTTCAGAACAAACACACTATTTCCAGTCACAGCGTGAGGACTTACACTGGTGAGTATTTTGGAAGCTCTGTAGACCAGATTTTTCTCTTTAATTGCATAAAATACATAGTTATTTCATAGATCAATAGCATTTTAATGTCTTTTGCCTTAATATAACCCAAGAAGTGAAACTGCTGTTCAAAGCAGAAATCCTGTCTCTGATTGATAAGGAGATACTAAAATGTCCCTTTGTGAAGTTTGTTAAAAGGCTTGCTTTTCAATTCTAACAGTGAACTCTCTTCAACCAGGAAGAGACAAGCAAAATGTAAATATCTTACATGCAGACAACATTCACAAGGGAAAAATATGGAGGAGGAAGACGGTGAGAAGTGAAAAGGGATTTTAGCTACCCCATTCTGGCTCCTTGTAATGCTTTAGCCTGATCTTTATAGGAGGCAAACACCATTGTGTCAGAGAAATCCAGCATCTTTGAAGTGTAACAAGGTACCTTCAGTTTTGTGCCGATTTATTTATTAACTTGGAAAAATCATAATTTAAAAATACACAAGCAAGATCAAATCCAAGAAGGCTCAAAGTGGCTGTAAAGGAATATCTCAACATGGAGAGTTGAGAGTGTTGCAGGTTCAGTCTGCCGATACGTGACATACAAAGAGAGGCTAAAAATTGAAATGGGGACAGTTGTGCTGTTTTTTTTTCCTTGTATGTAACTTTTTATACTCTTTCTCTTGCAAGTGAGATCCCGGAGTTAGATTTTAGCAGTCCTTATAAATAATGTATGAATCCTTTTAACACCCGAAGTAAGAAGATATTATTGCCAAAGTTGGATGAGAACCAGGAAAACTTCTGATGCCTCAGGCTAGCGTGTCAGAGAACCTATAGGCACAATTTCAGAAACATGAATGCAGTATGTTTTTAATGGAAACTTAAAGCAAGCATTAAATACAACTGCTGAATGCAGGTTGCTTAGGTTTGATTTAAGATACTTTAGAGTTGAGGGCGTTTGAATTTTGAATTGAATAGTTTCTGAAAATGCTGTTTGTAATTTTAAGCCCCGTATCGTGTTTTTGGAAGGGGTGAAGTGGATCAAGAGGTTCTGTTGCGTGTGTTTGGTTGTATTTAACTTGAAATCAAATAAGACGGAAAAACTTTTGCAGATGAAGGGAAATGCATTGTGAAACTACAGAGGAAGTGTTCACAGATCTTTACAGAGTCCAAAACCAATGTGCTGCTGCTAAGATTGTGCAGTCCATAAGATCTGAGTTGCTTTGAGTAGACAATGAAGATAATTAGGCAGTAATGAAGGAAAGCTTCATGTGCCTTACGATGTATAATGTAAATCCTTCAGTCACTGAAAGAGCTGTCAGGATGACTCAATTCTATCCCATTTTCTGTTGAGCCCTAAAGCTCAGCTCGTGTTATGAGTATTTACTTAGTGATAGGATTCAGAAATGACTGGTGGTGATATATTTTAGCCGTGAATGGTGATGTAGCCATGAATGGTCTGAGGGTGTGAGCAGAACAAGGTTTACTGGGAGAGGTGGTGTTTTTCTTATAATACTATTTAATAACACTATTTTGAAGTGTTATCTCTGATGGCAAACTGACTTCATAGGTAATTTTATGTAGTGTTTAATTGTTAACTTAAAAACCAAACCAGTGTTCAGTATGCACCATGACCAGTAGGTGTTGCTAACTTCCTTCTCAAAAGCCCTTTGGTTCTGTGCCTGTAACTAACTTCTTTCCACTTACTCTAGAACTGGTGGTGGCGTGTTCGGAGTATACCCAGCAGCTTGTGCGTTGTCTCACTAAGAGCAAAAAGCCCTGTCCAGCCTGAGAGGAGCCATTCCCTTCATATATATTCAGTAGTAAGAAATGCTGAAACAGCTCTAAATGATTATTGAAGTTGGGGGGAAAGGGAGGAAGGCAAATAGTTTTTCCACATGTGTAATTGGTGTCAGTTGGAAGCTCAGTTGGGTGATACATGTTGTATTCCAGCAAAGCAGAAACTGTTTTCTTGCTTTAAACAGAGATTGCTGTATTCCAGTAACATGCACTAACTAAATGTTGTGCTGCAGGGATCTGCATGTATAATTCCGTATTTTATACAACAATCTGACTCACTATTGCCATGGCAAATGGTGGCTTTTTAGCAGGGTTTTTACAAAGGACACTGGAGAAATGATTTTATGCCAATGTGTCATGATGTTCAGTGCCTGCCTATTTTTAATTAGCCTCCTTTTTGTTGTTTGGATTTATTTTGGCGCTGTTGTCACTAAAATGTCATGGTCAACATGTAAGACAGATTAAAAAGGGAGGGAAAAAATAAATTAGTTGCAAAACATGATGGTCATGCTTTATTTCTTGGGCTTTAATGCAAAAGAACATGCATTTTGCAATAATCCAGCTGCTCCATAGAATTTGTTGATTGCATTTGAAGCAAACCAATGCTGTGCTGAAACTAGGCCAGGGAGAAAGCCCAGCTACTTGTCCACAGCTCATAATAATAGTAACAGTAGTAATAAGATTCATCATAATAATCACTGTTACGTTTTGTGATAATGTTGAGCTCTGAGTCCTCATGCTTTAAGAGCATGTATCATTCTTTGTAGATAAAATAAGGTGTGAATCCTGCGTGTGCCATAGTAACCTTATTGTTAAGCTTCCTAGGATGAATTTCTACCAGTGCCTATTGCCTTTTGTTATTACCTCATCCATAATAATAATAGTTTGTAAAAATAATCACTTTTTGTCAACTGATTTATTTTCTTGTCTGAAGTCCCAGGTAGTTGATCTCTGTTTCTGTGACATGAAGACTGAAGAAAACAGGTTGCTGTTGTGCATGGAATGCTGTTCATAATCTGTTATATTTTATTAGACACTCATTTCTCTCTTACACCATAGTTGTGCTAAGGTGCATAAGAGGGAGAAGACATGCGAGTCTCTTCCCAGTAGCTGAGATTTATTTGTGAGGAGAGGTGTAGCTTGCAGGGAGTCAAACTTCTTCCTGACTTCTTGCTTCAGCTTTTTCTGTCTTCTGCTTCATACCACTCTACCCCTGCTTCATAAAGGTGCATCTCCTTTCCCTTAACGATGATCTGGAAACAAGTGTAATTTTTATTGGTTTTGTGGTTCTTCATTCCTGGTGAGGCATGTTCAAGTGCTGTCAGTGTATTTCTGATCATTGAGTCAGGAACTGTTGGCACAGTGTACAAATTTGGATTTATTTGTAGCCTTTTCTGTCAGAATATTTTATTTCCCTGGCAGATCAAAGCATAAAACTGTTGATTTCTTGCAGTCCTACCTTTTCCCCTTTTTACTGTTGATACGATATTAGGTTTTGGTGGGTAACAGGTCTTGCAGCCACCTGGAAGTGTAGAAACCCAGCTGTCAGACTGTCTCAGAACATATGTTGTTTGTTTCAGTATTAGTTGCTCAAATTCACATTTGGATTGATGAGAAGGAGGGACGTGTATGAAGCAAGGTGCTATGACAATGTTATTTTTGCATCTGATATCTGGGCCCCACCAGTGCTGCAGAATTGTAACTGTGTAAAGTGTGAAGCACCATGGTGGTGCAAAGCATTAGTGTCTGCCTGCAGTGGTTTAGATTTATCAGGTTTTTAAATCCACTGGCCTTTCAATCCAGCATTCCATTCTTTGGGTCTGGAGCTGAATGTAGCAGGTCTTGAATTTCAGACCAGTGTCAATTCAGTCTCTGGTTTCCTCAAGGGTTAAAGGAAGCTAATAATTCTTTCTAAATTAACACTTGATGGGCTTTAAAATGCACACTGGAATTATTGGCTTTGTCGTTTTGATAACACAGGTTTTGCTGTTGTCATTTTTAAGCCTTCCTGCGTTTCCCCAAGATCTCTTTTAACCACACAAACCAACTCTTCTTTAAATTTACACCCATGGTTTAAAAGCAGCAACGATCTTTCCAACAGAGCTTTTCGCAGTATACTCAGTTAGGAAGCCACCACCCATCACCAAACAGGTACTGTGCAGTGAACCGGCTTGAAGAGTTAAACCTCTGCCTGCCTGTGAACGCTTTGCTCCTGGCTGCTACCCATGCCTGGCTGTTGAGCATTCGCAAGCATCCTTTAGCTGTCCGTGCAGGATGCAGAGTGTTAGACGCTGATTGCTTTTGTGCAGATGAGTCTTCACGTCTGCATCACCCCGGCAAGGAGGAAGCAACAGGAGAGACAGATGAAATGAGAAAGGCAGCCAAGCTTGAGATGCAGACAGAAGAAAGGCATTGGGAAAGAGCCAATAGGAGAGGCAGGTTTCAAAGAAAAAGGAAAATGTGAGACGGGAACAGAAAAAAAAAGTGTACAGAAAGTGTGCCTGCTTTAAATCTTGCCATTAGACAGAAAAATAACTTGTATAAAAGGTGTGCTGATAAAGCTGTAATTGGGAAGACAAGTGTATCTTTACCTTTTCTTAGGAAGTTGGATCATAATGGAAAGCATAATTCCAAGTGCAATACTTCAAGAAAGGATTTAATGAGGAAGAGTTTATTTTTTATTAAAAAAAAAAAAAAAAGCTGAAAGTATGAAGTTAAATAGACTTTCACCAAGAGCTTCATTTAATTTGCAAGACTTGGGGGAAAAAGAAATCAATGCAATACATGCCGTAGTAAAACTTTATCCATGGCAGAAACCAAATCGCATAGTTGGGATCCAGAGACTATGGAGACAGAGGCATACAGTGCAGAGGCGTAGTGTTTTATATTCTATAGGACACTAGTACCTAACTTTTCCTAATCATTCATGTCTGGGCTAAAAGACCAACCTCGTGCTATTTTTTTATAAGCAGCATAGTCAAAGCTGGAAGGAAATGGATTAAAAACTGGTTTTAAGAGAGAGCCTGTGATGGATTTTCTTGTTGTTGGATGTCTTTTGTGTCGTATCCTTTGAGACAAACCAGGCTTGAATCTGGCTGCATCTGAATAAGCGAATCAGCAAATGCAGTTTGTAAAGTTCTGAGTCCTTTCTTAAGTAATAATGAGGAGTTAGTAATACTAACTGTAACAGTTCAACATTGTGTTGATGTATTTCCTCAGCTGTCTGCTTTTATTCGCTGCATATTGCAAATGGAACAAAGTTAACGTGACTTTACTTGAAGGCGATCTCATCCTTTGAAAACCTTCCCACAAAGCTGTGTCTGGTTTTCAGACCTGTGCAGATAACTTACGAGTTGTCAGTGATTCGGATTCACAATAAAAAGTGCAAAATGCAGAAGTGGGCTCGTAAAAGGCAGCTTTTTGCCTTAAATTATTTACGCTGCGTTACAATGAAAGTCGTGGGCTTCTTTCACTGCATTGTGATGTGCAAATAGGAATTTTGGCTATGATAAAAACGGGAGTTTATGATAAAAGGATTCTGTTGTCTTATGCATTTTCAACAGAAATGCTGTCATGATTTTAATTTCCTACTGATCCTTCCTCAGCAAAACTTTTGTCTCTCGCCTCCACTCGTCACCTCAGAGCAGTTTTTCCCCTATCCTGACAATGTATGACTTTGTTTAGTGCCTGCATTGCCTCCTGCCCTGTCTGCTGCTGCTGTGCTTGAGGCTTTTATTTCATCTGGATCATCAGGCACCTTTGTGCCTTCGAAAGCAGAAGTTTCAAATGAGGTCATTGTCTGATAGCCCTGTGTGGCTGTTCTCAAGCATTTCGATCTTTCCCTTACTGTACTGAGTTTTCGGGGGGGGGGGCTCTAGGGGAGGAGGTGGGCAAGGGAAGACTAACCACTGCTTAAAACAGGATAAAAGGGAAGCACAGAGGAATAACAATTCTTGACCAAAACTAGCGTATCTTATGGGCTGACCTTGCAGCTTTATTATTGCTTGTCCTATTTTTCTTCTTATCACATGCTTTTATATGTTTTCCTCTTTCACTTTTGCCACAGGAGTTGCTTGTACTTAATACAAATGTTAGTGATGGGTAGCGATTCCTGGCATTTAAAAAGCAAATGTTAATTATTGTAACTACTGGGAGAAGAACCACAAAGCTCATAGTTAGCCCCTTACACAAGAATTTGTGCCAAACTTTATGAGAAGTGGCTCATAAGCCAAGCAGGCCTTAGCTGTGTACTGCATTTGAGAGGATTGTTTGAGAAGGATGTGGAAGTAGGACATGTTGGTTGAGATCTCAATACCTATCTTGAGACCAGTGGTTCTAAGTTTATCCTGCAGTGTCAGCATCATTCTGCTGCTGTTTAACAGCTGTGGCATTTACATGGGCATGGGGAAGGGTCCGTGCTTGGAGTTCAGGAGCTGGTAGTTGTTCTGAATGACCCTACTCTGCAGGTTTGGGTTTGAAGGTACCGTCAAGCTCATCAAGTTTCAACCTTTAAACACTTCCAAAGTGTCTGAAATACTTCTTTCTTCCTGTGAAAAATACCCATGCTTGGAGCTATTCAGGAATGGATGTTACACGGTGTTTACACTCACAGTTTCATGTGTAGCTCAGCCTGAGCTTGATCTTCTCATCAGAGCAACCATTGTCTAGACAAAGATCGCTTGTGAATTACAGGACCCATATCTCTCTTGCCTTTATCATGAGAATGACTCATTACAAAGCTTCTGCAGACAAGTGTGTGGTAGGGTCCAGGGTAAGAACTCTGCCTTCTAATAGTAAAAGTCATTAGTAAGAGACCTCATTTGAATTACTTGTCCTTTGCTACACAGAGATAAGCATTAGAACTTTACCATGCAGCTCTTAACTTCAGTGTCTTCTTCCAGTGTTCACCTTTGGTCCACGTTCCTGTTTTCTCCAAGTCTCAACTAAAGGGAGTATTAGTGAGTGGGTAAGTCATTAGGAAGGGTTAACTCATTTTGGTGTGTGGGCAGTTCCACTTCACTCTGCAAGAGCCTAAGAAATGTAAGGTTGGATCAAGAATAGAGTTCAAATTAGAAGGCTTTTGAAGGCATGACCCTAATTCTTGTAGCGAGATGCTTGGATAATTGAAGTTCATATTTAACTGAGTGTTTTGTTGGAATCTTTCATTTTTGTAATTGCAGTCATTAGAAACATTATTGGTTCTTTGATGATGGTGATTTTGTCTGTTTCTTTCGTTTGGATTTTGTTGCTCTGAACAGCTGTGTATTGCGTGACTAGATCAAATATAGTTCTGTTTGCTTCTTGTGTGTAAATGTATATTGTTTGGATCGGTTAAGCAAAACCTGCAGTAGCATACCTGTGTGTTTGAGAAGCAATGTCAAACTTGAGCAGGGCTGGATCTGGCTTGTATTTAGCCCAAGGCTGGAAAACATAGGGTCTTCAGGTGGTAACACAGCAAGTCACACTTTTCCCTGACTTGGTTTGAGATTAATGTTTCAATCCTGGTTATAAGTGATGACACCACACTGCCAGAGGTGGTATTTTATATGGAGAGATAAATTGAAGTTCAACTCTGTGTGTGTGTACGTTTAGATCAGTCCAGTAACAACGTGAATGGTCTTTATTCTGGCCACTTTACAATCTGCAGCATTCTGCCTAATTCATTTTCTTTGGTGAACTTGTTTGCCCTCTGCATTCTCACTGTTGGTGTCTGCTGCTTTCCCATTCCAAAGAGTTGTGCAAAAGGAAGACTCCGTGTTTCATGTGTATTCCTATGGTTGGGTTGAAGCATACTTTTCTTCAAACGTTATGAGCTCTTTTCCCTGAGGGGAGGAGGATGGTACTGATTCTGTGTGTCTGAGAGGTACGGCTTAACAGATTGGCCAAATAATCCATCCTGAATTGGAGAGTCAAATCATTTTAATACCCCTTATCTTGCCTAGATTTTTGTGGATATTCATCTCAGCAAATGAACTTTGCATTTCTAAATGTGAGGAGCAGCATGTTCGTTCAGGTACAGCATACTTGAATCTTAATATTCTCCATGTTTCTGTGCATGTGGGACTTGTGTTCCAGGCTTAGTTAAAGAAATGCTTTGTGCCTCGGTGTGGACAACACTAATCACGTCCGACAGTCGCAATTGGAAATAGCATAGTTGTTGACCAATCGCTATAACGCAGGAAGTCCTGGTGCCATAGGAAGGGAGAGAAACTCCCTTTTCATTTCCTTCTGAGTCCAGTACGTCCAGATTAACTTGAAAGGGAGCTGAGTTGCAGCTCTGAGGATTTAGCCTTTAGTTGCAGGCTACCTACACATGGTGCCCATCTCACCAAGCAGCTAGTCACCATCAGAAGAGCTCTCATAGCTTAACTGCTGGGTATCCTGTTGCAAATTATATGTGGAACAAGGATGCATCTGGTTTTGCATGAGAAATTTTTAATGCATTCATTAAAGAGGCTTCCTTTCTGCTCCGAGTGTTTTGAATGTGACAGTATTGCTGGAGGTGATGTGTCATCTGTAGTCCCTTAGAGATAACTGGTTTCTTTAGCTGTTTTGAAGAGGATCGATTGATTTTTACCATTCTGACGTGCAACAGTTGTAATGTTCTGGTTTACTGTAATCCAGTTCCCTTTTGGGGGGGTACGTGTATAAAGTATTGTACAAACATTAGCAATGTGATCAAAACATGCACATATATTAAGATAAAAGCAATGGTTAAAATCACATGTCCTTGCCCAGGCAACTCGAGTTGAGATAGTTTTCTTTTTAAGAAGCATTAGAATTACAAGTGAAATCTATTTAGATTTAGCTGAGATTTATCCTCCTTTCACATCATACCTTAAGTTGTTTTTCAGAGTCCCTTAACATGATCTACAGTCACAGTGGTGGTGATGAGCTGAAAAATAGGGGCAGGATTTTATTGTATAGTTCAGTTGCGCTCACAAGCTGCAGCATATGAAGAGCTTATTGCAATATTGCATATATTGGTACAGTTCAGTGTGGCTTTTAGGACTCGGGGGAAGTAAACTTTGTGAATTAAAACATTTTAAGTATCTTAATGCTTACGCTACAGGTGATTCCGTTCTCGTAGGTGCACCGGTTTTCACAGAGTAGTGCTTATGCATAATGTCTGTTTAAAACTGAAGGTGGTTCAGGCTGAGACACTGAGTTTTGTCACAGTAAACCTCAGTTGTGTAAGCTGTCCGTTTACCGAAGGAGTTTTTCCCTCACACAGATATTCCTCGTGTGAGCTCACTAAACTGAGCTCCTTACATGTATTTTTGGTCTGTCTCTGCTGTGCAGAGGCAGAGAAGGTAATGGCTCGTCTGTAATCTGAGACAAGTTTCTTTTGCTATTTTGAAGGGAATCAATGGATTTTTACCATTCTTATATGCAGCAGTTTTAGTTTTCTGTACTACAGGCTTTCCCTGTTCAGATCCCAAGGTTTATAGTAATTCAAATAACTTTTTTTTGGGGGGTGTGTGCATAAAATACACAGGGTGAAGCAACGCAGCACATCTTCTAGATCCCCCTGGTGTAATCCCATACAGATGGGGTGCCAGTGGGAAGCTGTGGCCTTAAATGAAGATTGTTATACAGAATTTGAGCTTGATTTTTGCAGTGTTATTGGTCCATATAGGGACAAGTTCCTGTGCCCTGGCTGATTTTCCTACGTCAAGGGCTAAGACAAGCAGGGTTGCTGCAGTGCTTGCCCTAACAGCAGACATCCAAGGCAATGCAATGAAGCAGCATTGATGAGTAGATGACATTTTATAAGCTGCTTGGTGCGCTCTCGAGACCTGCGCATTTCAGATGGGATGAAAAATTAAGTCCTTGCCACTCGTGGTGATTAGAGCCTCTGGCTCACTTTTCAAGAGCAGCACGTTAACCCTGCGGGCATGGTGCCAGTTGGGTTATAGAGTTCTGCCAGCCTGGATGCCCCGAGCAGTTTCAAGTTCGTGGAGGAGAAGAGGCTCAGCACTGTTACTGTGCTTCAGCTGTAGTGATGCTGAGACCAGGGCCTATCTGAATGCAACAGCGTAGTTTCTCTGGTTTTAAGGGTAAATCCAGCAGTGTGCATGTATATTCTAGGTTAATGTTAGACGTTCATGTATGAGTAATGATAGAGAAATAAATGCAAGGTCATTAATGCTCTTTCAGGACAGGGAGATGAGCCCATCCTGGTACCCAATCTGTGTTTGCAGAGGAGAGGATCCTGTGTGATTCACAAGTGCTGTAATGTACTGAAGAAACTCGGGCAAATAAGCAGAAATGCTGATTCCTTTTATCTAAATAATTTTCTTCCTTTCACATGCATTTGAGGGACTGCTTTTGTATGCAGCAAAGATAAATCATTTCCATGTGGTATTTCTAGCAATGTATAGAAAAGGTGTGTGTTAAAGGAATCCGATGCAGATAGCTGAGTAGAAGGACAACTGGTTGTAATCTCCTGGAAAAGAGAGGTGGGAAGGTGATGCTGCAGTGGTGTGTGTGCCACCAGCAGAATGCATGGTGGGGCTTTATAAAGTGGAATTGTGCTTATCAACCCCTGGTAAAACGGGTAACACTTGTGCTTCTTTCAGACTCCAGTGTCACCCACATGCTTATTCTATGCAGAAGCTATTGGCCTTATCTAAATGGAAAACCCTTTCCAGCTTGAGAATGACTTAGCGACTTTTTAGTATCAAAAAGAGCACATTATACACGACACATGTACGAGACTCAAAGGAACATGTATGCTGCCTAAAGTTTTTGGAGCTAGTGTGTGTGCTAATCTCCTGAGAGTTCATTGCTCTGAGCTTTTATCCAGAGCAAAGGAACTCGGAGCCAAAGACTTCTGTGCACTGCCACTCCATCTGAAAGAACCAGCTCCTTTTTCCTTAGTTCAAGGCAATACGCCCAGAAGTACGTGTACGTCATTCCTATCAATGCAGTCACAGGACTCCAACTTCCTTTTTAAGTGGAAATAAATGAAAATGGTTTCATTCTGGTTTGTTAAAACAGCAGAGGAGGTTTCTGCTACAGTCTAATTGTCTTAGATCTGTTTCTCAATGCATCATCTTTGCATTAAGCTGCTATTATCTTTTAATGTTGTTTAGAAGAGATAAAATACATTTGGTAGTATCTCAGGAGAAATACTCTGGACGCTGGGTTTATGAGGAAAAGCTTAGATATTGTTTAAAAACCTTTCTTCATGAGCGGATTGCAGTTCAGACCACTCGCAGTTACTGCAGCCTCTAAATGTCAAGTTCTGCACTTTCTTTGCCTCAATTTGTGTAAGTTTTGCTTTCCCAGATAATCTCTTATGAAAGGGCTGCGTGATGAGGGAAGATGTGAGCTTCAGAGTGAGAGATCCCATCAGGAAGTCATGTCCACTTAGTATTGTATTAACAGGGAGAGAGCACATGAGCTATCAGATAACATTAAACACCATTCTGCAGAATTAGGTGACTTTGTTTCCTTTCCTGCACTTAGTGTCCCCAGCATCCTGCAGAGGTGGGAGCAGCCGGATCTGCATCAGTGCTGTTCTTTCTCTGATTCATTTCTCTAGCAACAGCAGCTATAACCTTTTCATTTTAACCAGCCAAAGCTTTGTTTAACAGGAGCCTCTCCTGATCATAGGTACCATGGGATATGAACACATTTAAGGCAGTTCAGTTCCTGTAAGAAAGGGGATACAAAGAAAAGTCTTGCTTCCTTCTGCAAAGAGCTGGATCCCTGATTACAACAGAGGTGACAAAGAATGACATTTGGCAAAAATCCAGAGCAAGACTCAGCCTCTGCCTCTGTTGCAGTGAGGCACCTGAACTGCTCTGTCATCATCACACCTCCTGGTTTCATGTAAAGAACACTAGAAATATGAGTGGAGGTTTCTAAGATTCCCCTCCATTTGACAGCGTCTTAACACTGTGCTCATCAAGGATTTATGTCTTGAATATTAGCTATCTGTATTGTATATAGATATCCAGATATATCTATATAGATATATATATTATATCACATCTACTTTCACTCTGCTGATGCAATATCAAGGCTGAAACTTCTGTGAAAGTAATTTCTCTGGAGCTTTTATTTTGCCTTTTATGTGCATTTACGGCAGTCATAGTAAAATCTGTGTTCTTAAAATGACAGCAGCATTATCTGGTTACATATGGCAAAGGCAATAATACAAAAGATCTTGGCTTTCTCTGAGTCCATAGCATCTTATATTGCTGCATGGTTATGAAATGCACTTCGCAAGTGGGATATTTTAAGTGTTATGTTAAAATTATGTATGGTGTAAAAGACTAATATTAATGTTTACTGCATTTTAATGTAAATTAATTAATGTGCTGATTTCTTAGCTCACATGAATTTGCTCACTTACTCTTTCAGTCACTGCCTCTTCCCTTACTCGAAAACACAACAAAGGAGCACATATCCAGAGAGGGTGGTTGCTTCTATACCATGCTCTGGCTTTCTGAATGGCAACTTCAGGAGGGAAGCTGAGAGGAGGCAGACAGGACATGCAAAGAAATGTTTCAGGCCCATCTGAGCCCTGGAGATCAGATAACGACAGTCCTGATGTATCTTCTTGGAGGTTGTATTAGTACTTACCATGCAATAATCTCTACCAATAACAGGAGTTTGGTGTGTAATGCACACAGCACAGTTTGGAGCAGGAGGTGCAGTGGTTTGCTCCTAGAAATCTCTGCTGTTGGGAGGTGAAAAAAAGAGACATCAAAGTGGTGTTCAGCAGTTGCTAAAGTTAGGGGAAAGGAGAAAATAAAACACTATGCTAGTGAAGGACATCTCGAGTTGAACCAGAGCCATCAGGGCACTGTTGGTTGGGCACTGGCAACCAAGCTGTTGGCAATACATCACTGTGCGTGTTGCAACTGGGAGAAGCACAGGACCACATCTTGTCTCCAGTTGTACCATCATCAGTCTTAAGGTGCCACGGTCATGGTGATGCTCAGGAAAACAGATGACAGCTTGGGGGAAGCCAAACCCTTCCTAGGCTCGTTGCAGTAGTGTAGTTCTGATGTTTAATTCAGTAAGGGGAGGATTTGGAAGGTAATGTGAAAGAGATGTCAGCCAGGTCTTTAAAGTGCGTGCCTAAGGTCTGTCGAATGGACAGATAAATGGTGATGGTGCTAAACAAATGAAGGTGAGTATTAGAAACAGCAGAGCCGTATTAACAGGATGCTTTTGTTGGTTTGATTTGTCATAGAATCATGGAATGGTTTGAGTTGGAAGGAACCTCAAATCCCAACCAGTACCAACCCTCTGCCACAGGCAGGGACACCTTCCACTAGAGCAGCTTGCTCCAAGCCCGTTCAGCCTGGCCTTGAACACTGCCAGAGATGGGGCAGTTTATGCTGTTGAAAAGAATCTAAGCCCAACTATGCTTGTCAAGCAGAACTTCTGCTTAGACGGATGCCCTGAATTGGGAGCACCCAGAGAATGCTTTGGATCAGAACTTGCACAATACCCTTGTACAGCACACATGTGTAATGATGCCCATTCGAAGGGCTTCTTTATTCAGAGACCATATCTGCATCTTTTTGCTTGATGGTCCTTGATGGATCTATCTAAGGAAGAGCAGGAATCCCTGCTGAGAAGCAGGAACCATCTGTCCCAGTGTAGTTCCATGTTAAAGAGCTGTGCTATCTCTGCTAGCTGAGCATGATTTTGGGATACAGTTACCTAGAAGGAGGTTGTAGTGAGGTGAGGGTCGCTCTCTTCTCCCGAGTAACAAGCCATAGGACAAGAGGTAACGGCCTCAAGGTTTTCCAATCAGATATTGGAGCAGGATTCCCAGGGAAGCAGTGAAATCACCACCAGTGGAAGTGTGCACAAACCATGTAGATGAGGCCCTCAGTGCCATGGGTTAGTGGTGGCCTCAGTGGTGCTGGGGAATGGCTGGACTTGAGCTTAAAGGCCTTTTCCAACCTCATTGATGCTATTATTGTATATAGGTACCCCACTCTCAAGCTGAAACAGATCCTGAGATGTCCTTTCTCCCTGCAAAACAGAGTTTGTTAAAGAAGAAATTGAACAGAAAATGCATATTCCACTATGTTTTTTTATTCATCAGTCTTCTAAATACCCTGGAAAATGAGATCTTTTCCTCTTCCCTCTTCAAACTCAGTCAGATGAGATCAGGTGTTTTCCAGTGACACCTGATTTAATATCATACCGGTCCCCCCTTACCCCCTGACTGCATCAGTGTTTCTAACAGTAGTATGTCACAAATCACTGCAGAACTGCGTAGGTTGCCCACTATTCTCTGAGGAATTTCCAGCTTGGAAGCGTGCTGAGCTTGCTTTATATTAGCTAGAAAATCCCAAGAGGTCTCTGTCGCCCTTCTCCCTTCAGATACCACACGTGCAAGCATTTTTTAGCATCGTTCCAAGCCTCAAGTTGAGAGAAGTTATGACTTAAGGCTATTGAACGTGTAGTTTTCAGACAGCTGCAAGTTCTGCTATTTTTAAACCCTTCTTCACCTGCAACAAAAGCTCAGTTATTATGTGCAATAATGTAGTCAATAAACTTCAGTTTAAAACTCCTCTATTTTAGCTGCCCTTTGCTCATAGGAATGTGGAAGGAAGTATTTTGTGAACTCAAGCAACCGAAGTCTTATGGTAACTTTCTCATGGAAATTCGGCTCCTAAGTGGAATTGGTGCATAAGATGTTGGATTTCTGATAGAACTGGTTCATTTCTTTCTTTTTTCCCTCTGAGAATTCTAAATGTCTGAGGCATAATTTAAAATGGAAATAGCATCGTAGCCTTCACTGTTGTGTCACTATCAATTTGCTGTAGTTAAAGCATTTGGGGAGATAAAATAGATTCAGTCGAGCTATCAGATAGTATCTGGCAGTCTTTTTATTTAAGTGCTCTTCACTCTTAATGCAGAAGACAGTGTGTGTGAATGTGCCTATGGATGTTACCTACAGGGACTAGAGAGCAAGTGCTGTTGGTGCTCATGGAGTTTTGGGTTCCTTTATTAGTACTTTTACAAACCTCATGTACTCTTTTCCCCCATCTCAGCTTTACACATGCATTACTTCGCTAAACTAACATGTTAGGAATTAATTTCCCCCGCTCAAAGCTCAGTCTTTCCGGCATTCTGGAAGTTTTAATTTGATCAAGCCCCTTTTGCTAGCTGGAAGTGGAACCTTGTGTTGACAATCACTTCTGTACTGTTCCCATGCAGTGCTGTGGGTCTTTTAATACTACAACTGACTTATATGCTATGGTCAGATTTGCTGTGCCTTTTCTCTCTGCTTCTTCCTAGTAGCTCCTAAGCATTCCCTTCCGAATTCTATGATTCTATAATTAACATGCTTCTTGAAATGCATTAACTAATTTTTTCCTGCATGCTGAGCTTACATTGTTCTAAGCAGAACACTTTATTTATACCTATATATTTCTTACAGGGGCTGTTTTCCATGAATGTTTGTGCCACACTTTCAATGTTACATTTCCTGACAAATTTCCTTAAACAGAACCATCGTGGGGTTTAAAATACGCTACAATAAGAGCATGTGTAAATGATACTCGTTTGGTTCCTCACTAGATAACTGCCTCTGCTTCTTCATTACCACTTGTCTGCATTCTTCCAGCATGTTTCATTTTTGTCCAAGACTTTTCAAGTAAGATGTAGTGATACTGTCAGATGTCGAACTTTAAAGCTTAGTCGCAGTTCCCAGTTATCTGTTATTTTTGTAGTTCTTTCAGAAGGAGCTGAAAATTGATCAAGTTATCTTTATTCTTCTTTCTTTTCTGTCTCATCTTGTAGGGGTTTTCTTTTCTTAATACATCCTAATTCTGTTTTGGGTTGAAGTGGTAGTTGTTAGGGTCATTCTTCTGAAGTGCGTGTGTATTCTGGACTTGCTGATAATATTAATTAGATACATGTAGTAACAAGCAGCTTTAGTAATCAGCGAACTCCTGATAGAGACAGCACAATAGTTTGAAGCAGGAATTTGCTCGAGCAGCAAGACAAAGTGATCCAGATGCTCTTTGTTTCGGTATCAAAACCGTGTTCCTTGCGACATATGTTGGGTTCAGGATACACGCTGTTGTGGCTATTTATAATCCTGGGATTTGGTAGTGATGGTTACAGCCTGAGACTGCTCAGAATTAAAACAAACCAGAAGTACAATGTATTGGTTTTAAGTCACTGAAAAGCTTTTCTTCGTTCCAAGTTTTATTACAGAAGGGTGAAGATATTATTAAGTGAGCGCAAGCAGCCGAATGTGGAAACTGCCCAAGAAATTCCAAGAAGTCAGCATAAAGAGCAGAGAAAGAGAGGCTTAAAGTGTTAGCAGTTTCTATTTCCATCCCTGTTCGCCTTGCTGGAAACTCACCCTGGGTTTGTACCTGGGACCAGCTGGCACAGAGATGTGGCTGAATATTGGGGCATATTCTAGACCATATTCTGTTTG
The DNA here is from genome assembly GCA_032466535.1 of Forpus xanthops. Classification (NCBI taxonomy): domain Eukaryota; kingdom Metazoa; phylum Chordata; class Aves; order Psittaciformes; family Psittacidae; genus Forpus; species Forpus xanthops. Next base: position 20,431 of record JASSUY010007722.1, read on the forward strand.
CCTCCCTTACAGGCAGATGCTTTTTCCCTGGAGTTTTAGCCTTTATTCCAACAGGACAAAAATAAACCAGTTTTCAGTCCTTTCTCACCAGTTTCCTTTTACTTGCTTAGTTTGTTTCCTTCTGAAAGGGTGAAAAGGTTCTCCTTGCATAGCTGGACAGCGAAGGAGTCTTTGTTGATTTGTGTGACTGGTGTTATATCCAGACTTGATGGTTGCTCTGGTCCAGATTTAGCATCTCGAAGAGATTTCAATGTTTATGTCTCCTTAATGTGAAAAGAGTTTTGGCTGTTGCATCAGTTTTAACTGCATTTTGTTAAAGAGAAGATTCACTAGTAAGGTAATAAATATCAAATAAAAATCTTTAATAAGTGTATAGGAAAGAAATATAAAATCTTTAAGGTCCCTTCCAACCCAAACCATTCTATGCTTCTATTGTATCCAGTTATTTTTCCCTATTAAATGTGCTTATTTTGGCTTAGTAGCCACTTAGGCTTATCCTAATTTTCAGTACAAATATTATCAGTTGCTTTACAGGTAAAACCTGGATATTGAGGGTAGAAAGAAGAGAAATAACAAGGAAGAATGACTCAAAATGCCTTAAGTTCATTGTTGCTGAAAGTACATTACTCTGCTAAGGCAGAAAACAGGTTTGGGGGTTTATTTTATGAAAAACTGCCTTAATTGTCATGAACACACTTCTGTGCAGATGTGTGAAAGAGAAGAAAAACGTGGTGACTTCATTATCTTGATCCTAGATGAGCTTCCTGGAGCTTAGCACTGGGGGCGAGAGTGCAAAAAGCTGGATGTGACCATTACTGCTGGTGTTTCGGCTCTTAGCGAGCATCACGTTATCTTGCTGTTCTCACTGCTTTCACAGAGCAGCAGTGCTGTGAGCAGGTCGGTCAAATAAGCAGACTGTGTTATGTATTTATGCACCATATATTCATTTATATATTTGTACACCACTCTGTTCCAGTGGTGTATAAAAGAACAAGCACACTAAGGTACCAGAAAGGTAAGATGTTCCCCGTAGGTGTCTCTTAGCAAGGTTCTCACCATCACATTTAGTATCCCCTCTTTAAATGACTTCTTTATATTTGTGATGATTCTTTTCTGTTTTCTCAGCTTCTGAGGGTTTTTTTTTTTTGTCTGAATCTTTTTGAAATCTTTCAAAGGGGAATGATGCAATTTTGATTCCTTTGACATCATCACTGCTTGACAAGAGTCTGCTATCTCGATACGCAAAGTATTCCTAATCTGAAATGAGAATTTTGGGGGTTGTATTGTTTCTTGAACGTGGCTAACAGTTTAACTTGGAAATAACGTGCTGCTCTTGTTCCTTTCCATTACGTGTCCTGATTTAGGTTGTAGTTTTTGGAAGGAGATCAGATTTTAGTGCATTTCAGTAACTTTTAAATCACCCAGCTTAAGGCATCTCTTTGAGCTAATATTATACGCACGCAAAAAGCTTTGTTTCCCTTACTGACCAAAGTTGAAATCCACTAACTCCATTAACATCCAGAGGAGCAGTCTATGGGTAAAATGTAGTGCTTTGTCAGTGATCTGCTGTTTGAAAGATGTTTATTGTTATTTGTCTGTTGTAGGTAAAAAGTGTAAGATCAGATCTGATATCACTGACTTTTCATGGTGTGGAAAATACAACTGTAAAAACTCAGTTTGAGGCAGTGCATGAATCTATGGTAAAACCATATTTAACCTGAATTCACCTTCATAATAAATAGCCATCACAAAAGCTGCAGCATACATCCCAGCTATTGACAACTGTCTGTGTATTGTGATAGTTTAGCACACAGAAATGAAGGCATTTTATCTCATTTTCACTGAGCAGAGGGCTAAGCATATCCTGATCAAGTGCTAAAGAAATATTTTTAAAGGCAGAAGCCAAGGTTTGTGTGATTTGGGCAAGGCTGCTTGGCAAAGTTACTGTTGTGTGCTGTGAAATCTGTGCCATAGGTATTAATAAAGCATGCAGGGTGTGCAGAGGAAGGTGGGTTTATGTTATACTCTCAATTTTTAGCTTGCTTTGACATCTGCACATCCCACTCTGCCTTTCCAGATGGATCTGTGGACAGATTATTGTGAGTAAAATATGGCTTCAGAGGTGTTTTTTCCCTGATTCAAAGTAAATGACATTAAAAATATGAGGGGAATATTTGCCCCTGCAGTGGGCTCCCTTGTCCTGTAAAGAACTTGAAGGCTTTCCAATTTGCACAGCAGCACTGATGGTTTTCAGGGGCAGTGGAAGCTCTGCCTTGCTCTGCTTCACCTTTCTGCCCCTCACTACCTTCAGCCTTCCTTTTCTCCCTGTTGCAGTGACTGACAGAGGATGCTGGAGGAGGGAGAGAGCTGAGAGCCTGGTGCCTTCGAAAGTGGATGTTAAATCTCAGGGGGTATCCTCTGAAGTTGTCAGTGCTTAAAACCCATGTGGCAAATTAATTTGGGTGGCTGAGGTGTGCTTCTGTGGCGCCTGGATTGAGAATTCATTGAAATCTGGATTTGCGGATGAGTGAGCAGATAGGTCTGTAGTAAATTAAGGATGTATTTTCTCTCTGTTCACTCTTTTGGTGACACTTAAGCTTTCTATGGGGAAAAAAAAAAGGTGGCCTCATCTTTCCCTTTTTCTCTTCCATGTCTCTAAAAAGCCTCAATTCAACAGTTAAAGGAAGAAAAGGCTTTTTGCCTTTATTGCTTGCTGCACCTCTAGCATTTTGCACACTGACCTGTCAAACCTCTCCCGATCCTCCATTATTGTGATTATTCAGCAGACAACACCACATCTTTTAAGGCTTGTTGACAAGGAGATTAATTTATAGTGGAAAACTTGTGCAGCACATGTTGGATTTTCTTAGAAATACACATTCAATTTAAAAGTCTTCCTTTTGGGAATGAAAAGGAATGGTTTAATACAGTAAATCACTCCTGGCACTACCTGTCTAAACCAACTAGAAGGCAATGGGTTGAGATTTGAAGATTGTACAGCTGTCCCACATGACTGACATTCCTTTAGAAGCAGGCAGCTATTACATGGAGGCTGCAGGTTTAGACAGCAAATGGACCTTCAGGATCCAACAGCAGCAGTAAATCTTCCATCATTTGCATAGCATTTTGAGTAAGCAAGTTGTTAAATGCTTTTTTGTCTGGTTTGAACTTGTGGTAATATCACACAGCCTTGATATTGCATTATTACGATGCTTTTTTGTTGTTGTTATTGCACTGATGTGGCTTGAAGTCATTTTATCATCTCCATTTAACCTTTGGTGTGCATTTAAACATACATCCTGTGGATCTGTGCAGTGGTCTTTTGTAGAGGAGGAAAGACAGACTTGTGAAAATGAGGTTCACAACACAGATCTGAAAGGATAACTGCCTCCTTAAAAAGACACTTCTCATCTCAGCTTTTTCTATGTTACTGTGTTTAAGCAACTCATTTTCCAGGACACAGTTAACCAAAAGTATTCCAGTTTTGCTCATGCAAAACAGAGGCAGAAGAGAGATAGATGTGTATGCAGAAAGCCCAGGGCTTTTAACAGTATGTAGTAAATAGAAAGGCATTCAGAATTGCTGAGAACTCATCTCTTTCGTTGTCATTAGCAGCATCTGCAGGTACTCCCAACCCTGAAGGTTTATACCCAGCTTTAGCATCCCAATTTCAAACCGTCATGCATGATAAAGATCACTGGGGATGGTGTCCATATCAAAGCCTGAGCAAGCATCCAGCTCTCCTTCTCCAGCATCACCATCTAGATGAGTGTCTGATGGATTGCCACCTCTCGGGAGGCTTGGGAGGTGGTAGAAGTTACTACATAGGCAAAAAAGCCTTGCTGCTGGAGTGCCAGCCGGCAGTTGTGTTTTTACACTGGAGGTTGTAATGTTAAACCATGTAAATTTGAGGTTTCTCAAAAATGGATAGTTTTTTTGAATTCCTGCTTTTAAAATGAAAATGTAAAAATCACCATTTCCCCCCTCTTTTGTAAAAGGTGGCACTAAGGTAAGAAAGGTGTGAGCTTTAACCTAGTCTGTGTTTGTCCCTTGCTTCTCCTGCATACCTAGGGAGCACAGGGACTGCTGTGGAGAGGAGCCGGGTTTCTGGAAGCTGCTGATAGGAAACGAGCTTATACAAGTAAACTCATGGCCATTTTGACATCTTGTGCTTGCTGCAGCCTGGGTTACAGTCTGACCTAAAATACCTCTGTGTTGTGGCTGTAGTTTTATGCAGGTGACAAAAACTGTTTGCAATTTAATGGTTAGAGCTGTTGAATAACTTGGGAATTTGGGGAAAAGGCAGTGCTCAGACTTGCAGAACTGCGTTGAAATACTTAAGGCTTTGGTGAAACAAAAGCATTAAAGTGGAATCAAAGAGCTCTGCTGTGTTCTCCCAGGTTAAGGTAGGAAAGTCAAGGGGATGTAAAGGAGGGTGTTCTGCCTAGTTCATCTGGTCCTGAGAATTTCCCTTTCAATAGCTGTGAAATCACACTGCTGCTGCTGCAGTCAGCTAACACATCGAATGAGGATGGTTGCACTGAGACCAGATTGTCAAAACCCTCTCTCTCAGGACGAGTCTAATTTCATTTGTCCTTTTAAAATCCCACTTGTGATGGGGAGATGGGGATGGGGGGATGTCGATTGGGTTTTCTCTTTCCTTTTTTAATTTAAGAAAGAAGGAACAGAGAAGTTGCTGTTCATCATTTCTCTGCTCTGCTTCCTGTTTCTCTTTCCCGTTTCCACTCGGCCATCTGAACCTGGAATTCCGAAAACCATCCTCAAGTCTCCCCGTGGTGCTTCGAGTTGCAGTTAGTTTGGTGGTTTAAGCGGCAGACAGCACTCTTTGGGGTAGTTACCATCCAGAAAATACTGTATCAGTTTTCCTATTCAAATGTACTGAATGCTAGACCCGATACTTAAATTTGATTTAATTATTTCATAGCCTGTTTGATTTCAGGGTGTTTCCAGTATCACCTGCTTGTATCTGTCATAATACATAATCAAACTATGATGGAACTTAAGAAAAGCAGTGCTTTAGCACTAGATCCCAACCACATTAGTCCTGGGGAACATCCCCGCTGGATGGATCCCGTGAATGAGAATGAAACAATTCAGACCTCAGACGTTGCTTTTAAACGTCTTTGGAAAGCTGAGATGCGATCTCAGAGCCAGGTGCATGCCTACCGCAGTGCTGCTTTCACAGCACAGCCAGGACAAGCTGCCTGCCTTCGGTTTTGTGCGAATCCCCAGTTCCAAGCTTCCCAAAAGCTGCTGGTTCCTCCCGGTTGGTGGTGGTGCTGGGCTCCAGCACTGCTCGACTTCCTCAGCAGAGGGCACTGTTGTAGCATTAAAAGCGCTTGGAAGTCTCCTGCTTTTCTTGATATGTTGGTTTTTTTGTTTTGGAAAGTGTTTAATGTTCTCCATGTAATTAAATTCGGTTCCCTGTATAATTAGCAATGGAGCCTTATTCTTTGTGCCGCTGCTGCGAATAGTATTAGTTTTGTCTCTATTTGCCTTCAGTCAATGCAAAATACTGTTGCCTATCAAAACGTGGAAAGTTTTCTTGCTGTCTCTCAAAGCTGAGCACTATTTAAAGGTGGAAATATAAAACTCGGCGTAGTTCGTTTCATTTAGGTCCTCAGAGTAAATAGGAAACCTTGAACATTCCTGCTCACGGCTCAGGAAATAGCAGCGTTAATGCTCCTGAATCATTTTACCTTTGCATCCCAATGTGTGTTATAATATTCTGGGATTGTCAGTACTTGTTGTTGTTAAAAATACATGGCCAAACCTTTAATATTTAAGTATGTGGGAAACCTATTGATTTCATTTGGCAGATTATTTTTGCCTCTGGAATTTGGTTTCTTCTCTATGCTTACAAGAAGGTGTACCGTGTTGGTGCTGCTTAGCATATTAAAGCATTAATTACAGAGTAATCAGGCAGTGTTATTTGTCATTAATTGCAAACACAGTGTCATTAGTGTGACCTAGAAATAGTCCATTTTACCAAATACCTGTAAACACCCTAATTTTTTATATGATTTATAAAGGCCAGCTACAAAACACTGTCAGAAAGACATACATTTCTAAGGTACTAGAGACTTAATGTTTCTATTCCATTGGAATGGTCTTGCTGCTTGTAAAGAAGATGGAAGTCTGTTAATATATTTGGAAGATGGAAGTCTATGAATATTCTGATGTATTTGGGTCTTAAATTGGCAAATATTTAAGGAATTCATTACAAACCATGCTCTGCTTTTCTGTCTGAACGCGATTCTTTGTCTGTAGCTGAGTTATGTGAACGAGCTGGAGAAGTTTGCCTCATGGATCGTGGGATATGCTCTGCCCCGTGCAGGCAGGATACTCGTACAGGCTTTTAAAACTCAACCACAAGACATCTCCTGCATAAATCTCTTTAGGAATAGGGGGAACCTGTTTCTTTTTCCCCTTTGGTAGCTGAAAACGTTAATTAAGTTCTTGTCAGCTAATCACTGTTGGGAGGATTGTGAGGAGAGGAGCACCAAAGAGTTCAGAAACGAAAGCGTTCGGTGTGGATCAGCTCTTTGCTCCCAGGACTTCCATGGGAAAGCCTGGGGTCAGAGCTTGATCCCGCTGCAGCCCTGGTGTCATTGTAGGGTCCCCAGGAACACTGCTCCGCAGGGTCTGCTCGCGGACTGCCCGGCTGTGCAGCAGGATTCCTGTCTCAAGGCCAATGCCACGGTCTGGAATCACCGCTGGGATTGCAACCGGGAGCAGTAACTTTAAATACCAAAGGAAAAAGTTGGTTGGATTGCTTCTGATCAGGGCAGTGCTTCACAGAGAGAGGCCATTGCCTCCCCAGCACAAAGCATACTCAGTCGTAGTGCTCTGCAGTGGGTTGCGACGTGCTGGTGTTCATCCCTTCTAAGGGACTAACATTATGGCCAAGAAGATTAATTAAACACACAGTTTGGTTCTTTCAAGCTGTCATTTCCTGTGTATTAGTGTCTCCTTGGTAGGCTAATATTCAGGCAAATTCCCGTTTTATCTGCAACATTAGTACTGATGTAGTGCTCCTGTATCATCTCTGTAGCTGTTATCTGTTGTCTGTTTTCCCCATGAGAGGCTATCGCAGGGTTTTACCCAGGCTGTTTGTATTCGACAAGGTCAAGATAAGTTTTATCTCTATAGATAAGTCCAAGTGCATTAGGATCGATACAGTTACAGTAAAATACATTGGCAATATTTATTGCCAAGATCCTAATGAATTTTTAAAGCTTGTGAGGCTCTGTCAGTGTAGTGTGGGTGCCCTGAATGGGTGTTTATAATGGAGCCTATGCAATTATAGAGTTAAAGACTTATTAAATATGTTTTAAATAGACAACTTTATGGTTTTTAGTGGAGATACAGTTCAATGTTCCTCTTCCTCCATATCCTAACAGATTCTTTGGACGCAGACAAAATAAGTTTACTTTTCCATTCACTGATGTGTCTGCATAGGGATTTATGAGGTTTATCCCTAAGTTACCTGTGATGGTTATAAAGTTGCTCTATTTTTAGCACGCTAATAGGGGGGGTTTGGAATTTTACCTTCCATTTTTTATCGACAAGATAATTGTTTTGGCTTTGACGGAGTGGCTCAGGCCAGTTTCATTTGTGATATAAATTTCCCTAGGTACATATTTAGGCGGTTAAATCAATAAGTATTTCATAAGCTCTCTAAATACTTATGTAACTTCATAATTCCGGCCATTATGATGCATCTACTTAAATATGTATTTTATATAGGGGCATTTAAAAATGCAAATTATAAGGGATTATTTCCCTTCGGGCTTCGTATTTTTTGCTGTTGCATCAGATAGAGAGTAAGAAAATTAACCCACCAAAAAAATCCCACTCAAGTAGGAATGAAGATCTGACTTATATCTGCTAAAGAGAATTTGTTGATAAGACTGTGTGGCTCGCTTGAACTCATTTTGCTTGCTCTGTTTTCAGTCATTGATCCTTTAAACCCTGCAACGCAGTAGTGTGAGGGCTGAGTTAAGAAGTAAGTTTCCACCTTTGCCACAATCACCTACTTCAAGGTCTTTTACTAACCCCTCATCTTTTATAGGTAGGTTTTATACCCCTCCTGGCTCCAGAACACCCAAAGAATTGCTGCTTTTTTTGCTGGTTAATACTTGGAAATTCAAACTGGGGATTGATAATACCATGGTTGGGAGCTGCTCTGTTGCTTCTCATCGGCTTTACCACGGAGGTTTGATACCTGACACTTTTAATTTAATTTAATTAGGGAGGCAGAACCCCCATCTTGGTGTTCATTAAGGGGATTATTCATCAAAGTTATTGCTTCCTCGATGGAGAATAACAAAATCACTCGCAATGGCTGATATTGCTCTCATAACTATATTACTTTCCACTATTTTCCTCTCCAGGGCTTTGTACTTACCCTCTTTATTTGAACATTTGAAATTGAGGGAAGCATAAACTTCTGGTAGAGCAAATTCACGAGGGCCCCATTTATTTTACCCCTGTAGCTTTCTGTCGTGTAAATGCTCTTTTTTTCCTCAGATTTCTATAAGCTCTCTTTAAATATTTGTATTTCTTTCGAGCCTAGGCTACACTTCAGCTCAAGGCCTGAGGTTTGTGGCTGCCTGTTTGCTGCTGCAGCTGAACTGCAGAGATCGCTGGAGTAGGGAAGCCTCTACGGAGCAGGGAGTTTGCTGGAACGGAGTGGAAATGTAATGTAAACTGAAGGGGTTTTGGGGGGGAGAACAGGCTGTTTGCAAAAGTTATCTTTTGTAACACAGCCCTAATCAAATATTCAGCAAATGCCAGCATTAAAAATAGGAACAATTGTGCTTTTAAAAAACAGGACTAGTTTGGTTCCTTTACTCCCAAGTATCCGGTGTCTGTGACTCAGAAAACCCCTTATCTCCTAAAGGAGGGAGTGAAAAAAGAACATTGCAGAAAAGGTGACAAGTTTTTCACCTCTTTCCTCAGAGAACATTTGAATTCCACTTTAATCAGCCTGCCAATAAAAGAGTACTTGGCTTTCAAGGGGAAGCAAATCAAAATAGGCATTTATCAGTCACGAGGCAGAATTCAGTCGCTCGCAACTGATGAACTCCAAAAGGAACGAAACTAGTGCTATCATGCTGCGTTGGTGCTTTGCTTTGTACTATCAAAGAACTGGTACTATCTTTTCCCTGCCACAGCCACCGTTTGTCTGTCATCCCTAATTATGGCCTTTCAAAAGAGATGCTTCATAATTGCTGGTAATGGTTTAAAATAAGGAATTTGGCATCTGGATAACTCCATATTCTGCCGTACACAGATTTATGTGCTCCGCAGCTGCTAAAATAACTAGAAATACAGAAATAAAATGTGTATCTCCAGAGATGAGGCAGAGGGAAGAGAAAGAGGTTGCAAAGTGGTCCTCTCAGTGTTATCCTACAAGAGCATGGGCCTGTCTTATTAAAATCAAACTTCATTTTCCACTAGGAAAGGAGACTCCAGGTTCATGTTGCGCTGCGCAGGTGGGCTCTCGTTTCACACTCCTCTCTCTGCCTCTCTGGTTAAGAAAGAAGAGCCTGAAGTGGAAAGAAATGGGTTGGTTTTTGTTTGTATCAAAGCAAAGTTGGCTGCTGTTTCATGTATGGGTGTTTCTAGGTTGTGGGAATTGGTTGCTCTGGGTTTTCTGCTTGTTTAGCGTGAGGCGAGCACATTGCTCACTTTATTGATATTAAACAGAGTCGTCCCGATGGTTTCAGTAGTTAGACTACAGCATTATACACAACGCTGAAGCTTTCTGGTGAGAGAAACTGCATTCTTTGGGCTTATCTTGCTCCCTGTGCTGGAATTTACATGCGTAACTACCAGTGCATCAAGATGAGTTTTTCGTCTTTGTGTGGTTTGCATCTCAATGAGGGTGGAGAGGTGCAGTCTGTTTAGCTTTCCTTCTCCCTGCCCTGAAAAATGGTTAGAACTCACCTCATACTTTATTTATGCTTTGTTCCATCCGACTTCTATTCTGCTAGTAAGGATTTATGAGGCCAGAAAGCAACAGCCTCTTCTGTTTCATTTTCTCCCATTTCTCGTCCTTGTTTGCTTGCTTTCCCATGTTTTGCTCCCTGTGTAGAGCACACTTTCCACTGAATGCGTGTCCTGTAGGACAAGGCTGTGGCGATGCTCAGCTCCCCTAACCCAGCACCATGCCTTGTTAAAATCCCTGCCTCCGCTCCGGTGCCCTGGGATTGCAGCCTGAAACTGGCCCTGCAAAATAACCAGCCTTGGTGCGAGTTTGATGTGCAAAAACACCAGGATCTGACCTCTAGTCTCTCCTTTTCCCCTTCCTGTGGTTCCACAGTATCTCACTTGTGTTGGCCCGGTCTGGGGAGCTTTCTGCTCTCCTCCATCCCACTGAGCTCCATCCTCTCTTCAGATCTCACCTCCTGACCTCCTCTTTTTTTTAACCCCGGGAGTGGATTAGACAAAGGAGGTACGTTGTCATGTGGATGGGATATACAAATAAATTGCGTTGTAGTTTGTCCCTTTCATGGTTGATTTTAATCTCGTGTTTCAAAAGCATGTTAGGAGCAGTCACAGGTAAAAGAAATATAAAGTAGGATTATTAAAGTGCCCCTTTGGCTCACTCGTTTGTGGAAATGAATGTGTTGTTATTGCTTGAATAGACAGAACAACCTGGGATGCTCTGAAATGAGAAAGCAGGGAGAAACGCAGCAGGAATGTGATGGTGGGGGGAAACTTTCATCTACTCTTTGTTTAAGAGGGTATCAGTTGTATGATAGTAGGAGTAAAGGGATTTGTGTGCCGAGATACTGATTTGTATTTAATTGATGATATATTTAATGAAACTCAGTGGGCTTCATTTCAAAACCACATGGCACAGCTTTGGAAAATGAATTTTAGGAAAACCAAGTAGAACTGCAAGTAATAATAAGCTTATAAAAATACTCTTGTGGCTACAGGTAAATGATATAGGGTTATAGCTTGCTGTTGCTTACATTGACAGTTGACTTTCCAAACAACAGATAGGGCAGAAGCCAAGAGTTTTTCAAAACAACCTCTATTATTAAATGAAAGCTAAAGGAGAATTGTTAAGCTTTCCATGGAGCTCCTTATATTTCACATGTATATTTGCATTCATGCTTTTGCCAGGCAGACAGTTGGAGGCTTCATGCTCTCATACATGTTCTTGCCCCTGTTGCCCAATGATGTACTGCACTCAGGATATATGTATATATTCATTGGGAAACCAGGGAAGCGTTATTTCTATTGGGCAATTTTGCTCTAGGAGTAATCTACTGAAGGTGATGGTGTATTGTGTATCTGAACCACTTGGAATATTGTATATGCAGGCTGCTAAAGCTTTCAGTTAAGGTGATCACACTGCTGTGTGTGAATATAGATATAGTTCTGTGTTTTCCGACAAGCTGTTAAGTAGAAAACTGATGAATTATGGCAGCACTAAGGAAGGTGGCTCACATGAAGGCTGGAGGTGGACCGGGTAATGGATGTCAGAAGCTGACAAAGTTCTTCAGAATGTGGTTGGTAACAAGAGAAAATAGGAGTCAGCAGGAGCTGGAATGACAAAGCTCTCTGACTTCTAAGGAAACAGAAATCCAGGTGTTGCAATGTGAGGTCTGTGTCCTGCTAGAGGGGTTGGTTTGTTGACCTGGTGTGGGAGGTAAATTCCATGTATCACAGAAAAGTGTGAAATGTCCTTTGGAGGACAACTGCAGAATATCTGCCCCCCAAATAGAAGTATTTTCCCTCAGCTCTCCTTGTACGGGTTATGTGTTCAATCATAAGCACTTAGAAATCTTCTTTTTGTGAGAGCTTTGGATGGTTTTGTTGAATGTGTTAGAGTATATACTGATTGTACAGATTATATATTATATTGGAACTAGTTGATCTTAAGGTCCTTTCCAACCCTAACTGTTCTGATTCTATATCCCAAGTTTTCAACAGACTTTAGAGGACTTTGGCCATACATTTCCTCCATTTAATGGTACACTTTTGGGATGGGAGGGAAAAAAGATGCATTTTTATATTGTCTTTGGGAATTAAATTCCTCATTTATCTTTACCTTCTCTGTACCTCTGCTTACAGAGCTTTTCTTTCTTCCTTTTGTTTTAGAGCTTTAAGTAAGCATGCAGTTGTGTCGCAGCTTTGGCCAATGAATTCTGCCCTTTCAGCTCTAATTATCTATGTAATGTTGCTGTATTATGTTGTTTTGGATGTAACAATCACCTGATATTATTTTTCCCTGACCCTCCTATAAAGAAAAACCCCAATAATTGAAGGGACTTCTGATTTTGCCTGTTCCCTGGATGCGTATTTTTGGGCAATTTTTATTATACTTCTCATGGCCCAATCTTGTTCTCCTTAAGATTAGTAGGAAATATCCCACTTTGGTTCTTTGGGGGCACATTTTGCTACTGTGCATTTCTAACTTCAAAGACAGCAATAAATAGCTGGTCTTAGTCATTGGAGTGAAACACACTGGAGTGAAAGGTCAGAAAGAGGGGGCAATGCAAAGCAATGTCTCTGAATGTCAGAATCAATTAAAATAACATTTTCTTTAAATTACTGATTTCATGGCATTATTCTCATTCCTGGATCCTTTTAAAGCCATGAGTTCTAGGTGGAAATATTAGCACTAAAAAGTACCTGAAAGCTGTGGGTTTGTGGGGGGCTTGTGCTACTATTTGTTTTAGGAGGTAACTTGGAGTCTGTCTACTTTCCTAAAGCACAGATGTAAGGCACAAAGGAGAGAAGATGGATTTAATCTGCTGCAATTACAGTCTGTTCCTCACCCTGTGAGTAAATGAAGTTGGAAACTCAGCTGTCCCTTAAGAAAAAAGAGAAAACCAACCACGTTGCTGCATTGGGTTTCAGAGAAAGACGCCACCGCCATCGCCCGCGGTGTGGTGGTAACCCGAGGGTCAGGCGAACTTGAACTGCAGCATTAGGTCTGTCGTTACGTCTATCAAGCTTTTCCTGTGATCCAGCTTGAGCTCACACACTGCTGCTGAGTTTTCAGAGCAGCTCCTTCCTGGGGTGTTTGGCACGAAAAGAGAAGACAAATACAGGTCAGCTGCTGGCTTTGGCTCCTCCGCTCGCAAGGAGCTTTTACCTTCCTGTTTCACTCACTGCTCTTGTGATGGGAGCTAATGCAGGGGAAATACATTTTGGCATGCCTTCTTTTTCTTGCAGTAGGAGTTGTTAAGTGTCTAATGTGTAGTTTGTGTTTAGCATGGACTGAAAAACTCGATGCGCTTTATTTGATCCAGCACACACGTTTTTGATGCTCACTGACTGTTAAATCAGTAACAGCAAGATCCAGCTTTCCATAAGGAACTACTAGTTCTTGGCCTCATTTTTTCAGGTTGTGATGCTCTATACTGCTTTAGAAGATGATCTAGTCTTTGTAGGATTGGCTCTAAGTGTTTGTATACGAAACACATGCTTGGTTTAAAAGGTAGTTCGAAGCTTAGCTGGTAGCTGACCTGGAGGACAAACAAATGGGCTTTTCCCATTGATGCTGTCTGAGTTTGCTTCAAACTTAGTACTTTCTACATTAGACAATAATACCAATTGAAAAATAAGTTCTTTGCAGTAATACCTTTGGGCATTACAAACCCAAGGAGCCATTTACACTTTGGATCTGACAGTTGTGATGGTGCACAAGATGATTCAAGTACACTGAACCTCCAATCAGTTTAATGTATTAATGTGTTTCTCTTTTTAAGGCAAAGGAACCATAACACTTCAGCCTTCAGTCTAAGAGGCTGTAGCTTTCTCATTGGCTTGCTTTCAATCCAGGACTCTTGGAATTCTGAATTTTCTTTTCCCCTCTAATACTGCCTGTGTGCCTCTCTTGCAGCAGGCAGATGCTCTCACTAAAGGCTAAAGAGCACCTACTGATAAGGAAAAGTGACAGTGAACTTCAAAAGAGACAAAGCAAAACACCCTGAAGCACACAGTGTTTGGAAGCCTGACCTCTGCTCACTTGACCCTCCGTTCCAGGGCATTTTGTTTGTGTGGGATGCACAAATGAGCACCAAACCCCCATAACTTAAAACTCCTCAGCGATTAAGTCTTGATTATTGGAGTGTCTTGATTGTAGCCTTGATTATTTTGTTCCTCTTGGGTTTTGAAACCTGTGGATGTGCTGAAAGCATGAGCATTAGAGTGTTGATTGTGAAAGGCACAAGGATCATTCCTGCAGTCCTGTGGACCTGCACATAGAGTGCAGAGAGAAATGCCAAATACCCCTTTAAGAAGAAAATGATCTAAAATTAGAAAACTGCTGACATGGGGTTTTTATCCCCCTGTTGTTTTCTCTTTTGGATTAGGAATTTTAGTTGGGAGAAGAATACAGTTTGTATTTCCAATGTTCTCTGGACCATTCATGCCCTTCCAGGGTTTTCTCAGGAGTAACAAGGGACCCCCCGCCAGATGGACAAAGCATTTAGTTGTTTCTGGAGAAACTTCTCATTACCAACGTTAGGAACAGGAGTAAGTCATGGGCTTTCTTGCTTGGCAGGGTGGAGGAGGACCGAGAAGGAAAGGAATACCTGCTGGTGAAGGGATGGAGATGCATGATACCATCAGGACCATAGGGAGCTGTTTGGATCCGAGCAGCGGATGCTGAACAGCAGCACTGGTCCTGTTACTTCTGCCTCATTTACGTGAGAGGGTTTTCTTTGTGCAACAGTTTGTTCAAATGAAAGGCAGAGAAACATTGATACAGTATGAAAGCATGTGGCATGGTGAGAGAAACCATCTAAGTGTAGCAGATGACATGCTGGATGCAGGTAGCCTGATCCGCTCTAGATCCCAATGGAATGTCAGTTGGGGTTGGGTTTGTGTGTATATTCCCTGCATTGATAGATGCTTCTGTGTGTGAAGGAGTGTGAGTGCTGCAGGGGCTTTGGAGAGGTATGGGAAACATTCCTTCTGGAAATACTGGGAAGCTCCCCCATTGTTTATTGGAAACTTCCCCCCCCCCTTTAATATACTTGATTATGGTGTAACGCAGCTAATTTAAGCATCTGTTTATCACTGCCTGGCTAGACTGAATGTGAAATTTCAATTGAATTACCTCCCAAGAGAGCTTTGAGCTCGGAGGGGGAAACAAATCATTTTCTCTCCATTCCCCTGGGATTGTCAATAAAAAGAATTCATCTAAATAGTTTACATGCGTTTTGAAATGTTGCATCTACTGGGCTTGGTTTTGTTGTTAGTGGAAAGTTGCCAGTGTGAGTGAAATATCAGCTTTAACTTGGCTGTGGCAGTGTTACAGCGTGGTACTACAGTGTCTGGAAAGGCTACAGCTGTGAAAGCCTTTGCATTTGATTCATATTTGATCAGTCAGTGTGTGTGCTTTATTTTGGGACAGAAGGTAGTGTTTAAACCTGAGCTTACTGCAGCCTCACACCTAAGATGCCATCAGCTCTTCCAGTTGTCATGTTACAATACAGTGAGTTATTGCTGAGAGCTGCTGGTGGGATGCTGTGAGCCTCTCATCATCACCACAGCTTTGTCTCCTCCTAAATGGTTGTGTGTGCACACTGTTAAAAGTGCTTCCACTTCCACATGAAACAGTAGATACTGTCTTTTATTTGCCATCGTGTCAACAGAGATCTGGGAGAGAGCAAAGCACAGGTTTTTCTTGCTCTTCAAAATACTTAGCTATTGGGTTTTCATCTGTGTCATCAAAAAGAGCGTGAGCAGCTGGTTGAGGGAGGGGATCCCTCTCTGCTTATGTATGGTATGTCCCCCCCTGCAGTCCTGATCCAGCTCTGGGGCAGCTGCACAAGAGGGACGTGGAGCTCTTGGAGAGAGTCCAGAGGAGGCCACAGAGATGCTGTGAGGGCTGGAGCAGCTCTGCTCTGGAGCCAGGCTGAGAGAGCTGGGCTGGGGCAGCCTGGA
>JASSUY010007722.1:42765-54304 GCA_032466535.1 Forpus xanthops
AGGCACAGCTCCAGGTTGGGCAGAGATGAGATTCAGAGCAGCCCTGAGGAGAAGGACTTGGGGGTGTTGGTCAATGACAAAATGAGCATGAGCTGGCTTCAGCGTGCGCTCGCAGCCCAGAAAGACAACTGTATCCAGCAGCAGAAATAACAGGGCAGAAAAGAAAGAAAATCAGGCTTAGGTATTTGGGAGCTGTTTTAATTTGGCTACAGAGTTCTTGATAGCCACAAATGATGTGCTTTGGTTGTAACACGGGCATGGATTTTGGTATAGCAGACGCTGCATGCATGGGAAATCTGGTTCTGTGACAAGAGTTGTTGCAGAGCACAAAGCATTTAGGATGGAAAGATGGGAATTGCTGCCTGTACAGGAGAGTTCATGTTAAAATACATGCCCAAAAAGGAACCCGGAACAAAGTCATTTCTGCTATAAAGTGTATTTTCAGGCCTTCATATGGTTGTTTGCCTATGCTCTCATTAACTTTTGTTCTGATTGAATGCAGAGGCAAACTTAAGCTCTAAAATTGAGGTCTAAACATTTCAAAAGGAAAACATCAGCTCAAAATTGCTCCTACGTCTGGCTGACATAGGCTAACACAGGTACGCAAGTTGTGAGAGAAGTGATTACAAATCAGAGATCCCTATAAAGCCATTGAACAGACACCTCCAGGACTAGGATTCAAAATGCTGGCTATCTAAACTGGCTGTTTAAAGACAACTATAGAAATGCCTCAGATTCTCCCGTTTTCTTCTTGTTCTCCCAGCACAGGTTTATGCTACTCCATCAGCAAAACTAAAGGCAGTTTCCTTCTTCATTTCGCAGCTTGTTTTGGGCTGAAACACAGCACGAGGCACCAAAATGCAATTACCCAGGTTTTCATTTTTAATGTGCCTCGTCGCTGCTCAACTGGAGAACCTGGGATTAGAAAAAAGCACGTAATGTGAATTAAATGTGGTGGTGGACGGCGAGTGTTTGCATTACGGCAATAGTATCACAGGTTCATTTCCTTTGTATATCTTACTTCTGGTTTGCACACTAGGATGGGGGGGTTCCAGCTTTTTCTGTATACTTTTCCAGGGGCTTTTGTTTCCAGAGATGTAAATTGAAAGGGATGACATTTCCACGCAGAGAGGAGAAATGTTTATTTTAAGAACACACAAGTACCAGGTTACGGTATGGCTTGTTGAATCCTACGTGCCAGACTGGCTTTGCTTAGAAGATGGATGTCAGTTTGACAAGGAGCCTGTCAAAGTAATTGGGCTTTACAGCTTACTCCTATTAGCCAAAGCTTTGCTTCACGCTCCTCTGTTTTGTCTTGTAAGCGTGCAGTAGCAATGTTTCATAGGGAAAAGTTTGGTGAGCTGTTTTCACGGTTTATGTCCCATTTGTAAACATGGATTAAGCTTTTCCTTTCCCAAAAGATAAAAACAGGGGATCGGGCACCCAAAACTCTCAATATAAGCAGAGAGAAGCAAAATGAGAAAACCTCAGATGAGTTTTGGTTAGAGTTTTATTTCCCTTTCCTTACATTGATGTAGTTGCTGATTTATAACTGGAGCATCCTGGGTTTGGGGGAGGTGTGCTGAGCACCCAGCGTGTTCACTGCTCGGGATGGGAGTGCTGAAGGCCATGGCTGTGGCTCACAGTACAGGTCCCCAGCTCTGCTTTCAGTCCCTGGGCTCAGCTGAGATCGGCACCGACTCGGCAGTGTTCTCGGCTTGCATGGAAGAGAAAAGTGGTGTTTGAAAGAGGCTGCCACATTGTTGTTGTGCCTTCTTTCTCTGCCAGGGTTATACAGGGAATTGAGACTATCCTGCCACCTTTCCAGAGGGATTTTTATACCCGTGCATCACTAAATCAGAAGAGCACTAAAACAAGGCAAAGGCACAACGTAAGGATCAGCTGAGCTGTAGCAGTCACTTTCTGGATGTATTACTTTCTTTTGTCTTAACTGTTGCAGATGTATCTGCAGACACTGTGCTCTTAGAGAATTAGAAGTGGGAATTAAATATAGTGCTGATGGGTGATATGGCAAAGCTGGGGGTTTCTCATGTAACTGCAGGAATGTCCTGCTTCCCACTGTATTCAGCACTCAGAGATGTGAGACTTGCAGTCCTTTTGCTGGCGTATTTTTTAATCCCAGTATGGTTCTCGCAGTCTCCTTTTAGGATTTCTGTATTTCTACATGTTATATGTATGGAGAAGGGCTCATAACTGCATGTTCCTCAATGGCTTCAGTTCATGCATGCAGATATGAATATATATCCCTGGATGGAGTTTCAGTTGTGCTGCAGACACGATGGATTTCTCCCTCTTGAACAGTGGTACCATTAGTAGAGATAGAAATGGAAACTTGTTCAACTAAAACCAGCTGGGATATCATCGAGCAAGATGCAGTCTAACCCAGCAAAACAGGGTGTAAATGGTAATTGGAGCTGTGATACAGTTGAAATGATGTTTTTCTTGCTGTTTGTCTTTAGGCTATTTCATGACCTATTCCTTCATTCTCTTTTTTTCCCCTAAAAATGTACTTTTCTCAAAGATAAAGTGGTTGCTGAAGCTACAGATGGAAAAGTTAGAATTCTATTCACTCAGAAAATAATAATAATGTACGAGAAGTTCATAGAAAGGGAAATACGACTCTGAAGGAATTTTCCAATCAGTGACATCTTTTCCCTTTAATGCGTTACATTTAGCATTGCTGTTTCAAAACACACAAAGGAGATTTCATAGGTTTGTGGGCTTAAAAATGAAAGAAAATAAATAATAAAGGATCCCTTCCCAAGACATTGCATTTACATTTTAAAGGGAAAGCACCTTACAAAGACCCTGCCATAAACTGTACAGAAAGGAGCATTTGATGGTGAGTTTCAAAGGCAGCAGATTAAGTGGTTAGCAAGTATTGTGGCATTTGGCACGGGCGCAGATTCGAGAAGTCAAAAAGACCCAGATAAAACATTGTCAGGGATTTGGCTTTGGTGCATCTGTTTTGATGGCAAAGATCAACTTTTGACTTATTTGGACAAATTAGAAATGCAGTTTTACACCAGCAGGTATTTTCCCCTTAAATTCAGTGCCAGGCACTGCCTCAACTACCTCCTTGTCAGTCCTTATTCTCCATAACCAAGTTCCAGAGTTCAGCTCCGGAAACTAATTTACTTTCCTTTCTGAAACACATTTTAAAGACAAAACCTCAACTGTATTAAATGTTTACATGTCATCAGTCACTGTAATTACCATAGTGTTTATATTCTGGTTGCAGAGAGCAAGGGAGGTGGTCATGCAACAGCAAGAGGCAGTTGATATTGAGGAGACAACTTCTATCATAGCGTGATCACTGTGAGAAATGCTTAGAGGCAAGGAAATACTTTTTCCAATCAAATGCATTTTATTAGGAGATTCAGTCATGGATCCTGCCTTGCAGTCCTCCTTTCTCACTTGGCTGCGTTGGACCTGATTAATTTCCACTCCAGGTTAACCCAGATACAGCTCCGATTTTCCCTGTTTCTTCTCCCTGTAATACTTTCCATTCTTTCCCTCATCCCAGCTACTTCTTCCCAGCATACACCCATTGTTATACTCTTCTTTATAGGATGATGATATTAAAACCATATTGTAGCAGTGCCTAGTCATTGTGGAGTCTGTGTGTATTGATTACATGGGGTTAGGGATTGTAGATATGTATACACACAAAAATAGTTGCACATATTTGGACAGTTGACCTCGCTGCTGCTACTGAGTCTCCCATTGGATTTCTCGTATTTAAAGCTCCGTAACAAGTTCAGTATTCTGGAAGCAGAGGAAAAGTTCTTGCCTGGTTTGATCAATTCTTAAAAGGTCCTCTGCATAACACATCAAAGCCACATCCGTTCCCAGAGCAGAGTTTAGGTTGTGTGTCGTGGTGGTGCGTTATCCCAGCTATTCAGAAGGGGTATGGAGCATCTAGTTTTCATTTGTGTAGTTCATAATGTATCAAATGATGTACAAAAAAGCTGTTTTCTTTTAAATTAGAAAAATAACAATGTAGGTGTTCAAAAAGTGGTTTTGTCCATTAGAATTGACAGTAACAGCTTGAATATGAACAACTAGAAGAAAAAGTTCTCAGTCATCATTTGTTAACTCTGAATTATAATTGTTATTTCTGAATACATACATGTAATATAATACTTGTGCATCAACTTTTAACTTTGCCCCCCAAAATGCAGTCATCTCAAACCAATGCAGGGCAGCTTTATGCAGCTATTTCATATGTGCTCATTTTCAGCCATAAATCATGCAGTGTCTTGGTTTTATGCTGGGGAAATCCCAAAGTGCCTGAAGAGTCCCACCTGCATAAAGCTCCATGATTGCCAGCAGGACCCTCTTGTGTAGGGTAACAAATAGATGATTCCCAACCCTTTCCCTAAGCTGTGTCCTCCTACATGATTGCATGAGGGACTTTCTTACACACCCTGGTGCTGTGCAAATCCCAGTGTTAACATCTGAGCAGAGTACAAATGCTTGTTTATTTCAGCCTTACTTGCAGTCCCTTCACTCCTACATAGATACATCAAGCTCCACGGCAGTTCTCTTCAAGGGATGAAAAGCAGGTTGGCAATCCCATTAGGATTCTGCACAAGGGGCTCTGAGCACTCCATATCTACAAAAGACTTAAACGTTTCAGCCCATCCCTTAGGATAGAGATGCTTAAACCAAGAGCTGCTGTTTCTTTACTTATCCCAGTGTGCAAAGCAGTAAGAAACTTTGCCATGCAGAGCCATGCAACCAGGTCATTGGGATGTAAAGGTATTGCCAGGGTCATGGACAACTGTGCTGTGTTTTCTCCCCATTCAGGAGAGTTGTTTGGCCAAGTTTTTTGCCAGTGGCTGTTAGAATAAACATGCTGGTGTTTCGGCGAGCAGAATAATGCACTGTTTTGAATGGGGAAGCGGAGCTGCAGAGGAAATGAGGGTTTGATTTTGTGCATGTTTTCTGCAGCAAACATTTTTGGCATTCCTGTTTTTTTTTTTTTATTTTCATACTTTGGTTTCCCTGCTTGGTTTAATGCAGCAGAACCTCCTCTAAATTCAGTGGGAAGTGTAAACGTATGTAATGCTTTTTCTGTGGTTAGGAAATACATGTAGCATTAAGTTATTAAAGCTTGACTTTAAACTATGTCTTGGGCTAATGATTTTACAGTATAATTGCTTTAGTTAATTTGAAGGCAGGTATACATACAGCTTATTCCATTTTGGCACTATAAAGTTTGCCATTGGTATTATACCTCATTTTTTATATGATTTACATAATTTGTGAAACAGATTTAATACTTTGTGTGTGAGCTAATTACTTTCTGGTTTAGAGCCTTCATTGTATGTTCATTGGGTTTGGAACACCTCTTTTACAGTAGCACAGAAGGTCATTGTGGGATCGGGATTCTTTGCAGAGCAATCAATCCCCTTCTAATAAAAGAAGTTGCATAATTTTTAATGTAATTAAATTGGGTTACAGGGGATTGTTTTCAGCTGTAAATTTCCTGAAATGGGAGAAATAGGGAAGTGATGTATTAATTACTGCACTGTGCTTCTTTCCCTTGTTATGGTGTACTGAGATTACCGGACTTCAGATGAGCACCGTATTAAAGGCACCTCCGAGGAGCTCTTAAAGGGTGTCCAGCTTTCCCTGGTAGAAGAGTGGGAAAAGGAAAGGACCATTTCTAACAGAATTAAACAGTTCTTCCTGCATAACTTGCAGGAGATTCAGTGTCAATATGTCACTAACATAATGGCCCGATGGCAGCACCACCAGCACTTCCTAAGCACGGAGCTCTCGGGCAGGTGACTCAGATGGGTTCACATTCCACGATTCCATAAAATAAATGCCACTTTTCCAGTTTTAGGGGCACTGCGAGGGAATGGAGCCCCTCCGTGCACAGTAAGCATCTTAGTGTCACATCACAGGCTGGCCCAAAGAAGTTCTCTTCCTCTGGTATGTGGTTTCTACACGAGGGCACATGCTGGCTGTTTTCCTCTCCAAGGAATTGTTTTCTTGGCTGCCGCCATCCAGTGTTTTAACAGTACTGTGCAGCTTTAACGGCTCCTGGCTTATTAGGAGTCTAAACAGTCTCCTGTATCCTTTGTGTCAAAGTGAGGGGAAGCTTTGGAAATGATTTTGGGATTCACTGAGCAGGAAAAGGAGTTGCTGCAGAAAGCCCAACTTTGCAAGTTTAAAAGCGGACAGGAACGGTTCCTTTCCTAAAGCTTTTTGCATCCGTTCCCTGTGTTAACTCAGTCTCTTAATTTACTCACAGTATTTCTGTACACAAATGATTTCTAATTTGGGTTATACCTTTCTGCTCCTACCTCTCTTTCTACCTGTGTAGCTCACACATGCGTGCTCATGCTTTTCTCCTCGGTGGAATAGTTGCACTCAGAACAGAGATAAATTAAAGTTAATGAGGCAGAACCAGTACACAGCGCAGGTATTTCCCTTCCCTCTGTTTGTGTGCTGTTAGGAACTGGTTTGGGGATTAAAATAATAATAATATGAATCAGATCAGCCACAATGCAAGCCCATATCTCATGGGACAGTTGCCATAAGTTGTACTTCATGCATGACCTTGGATCTGCTGAACACATTTAATGGGAGAAGCAAGTATTAACAGTTGCCTTCGTGCTCTTTGCTAATGTGCATCTGATTGCATGTAACAGCACACATGAGCAGGCTCTTACGCAGACACTGCCGTTTTATTCATTATTGCTGTTATTTTGATTATTTCTTGGACCAAGGCTGGCTTTTTGACCTGTTTCCATGTATCCATAACTATAAAAAAGGCAGCGTAAAAGAAAAACTGGCTTTTTATTGTCGCATTTGCGTCCATTCGTGCTCAGCAGAGTTGTGTTAGACCTTTGCAGTACGATTATACCAATGGAAGCCTTTACGGCATTCATTTCCTAGTGGGAATACTGTTTCTCCTACTTTAAACAATTAGATGAAGTGTAATCTCGCTTTCTTCCTGTGGAATGCCACACTTTTATTGCTATCATTTATCAGTTGTGGGATGTAAATAAGGCGTAAGCTTAGGAGCTGGGCTCAAATGAACCCAGGTTGTATTGATTCTCATGCGGTACAGGATGAAACAAGGAAATCATCTGCCATCCGCTTGGTGACCATCGAAGCAATTTTTAAGCACTAAAGGCTGAATGCATACAGTATAAATTCCTTATCTTGTTTACATGATATATATATGCAGTTTGAGAGTCAGGAACGTGATAAAAATCGCAGCTAATTGTGTGAGATAGTGGCTGTTATTTTCATCATAGGTTGAAAACACAAGGTACCTGGCTTGGTCTCAAAGCAGCTTGGAGAACTATGCAGAAACTTTGGAGATGGACGCTTAAAGAGGGGAAAAGAATCGACCCAACCCAAACCCCATCCACATCACTGCTGGAACCAGAGTCCAAACCTGAGGTTTTGCCCGTGCAGCAAGTTAATGATGTTAGAAACCCTTTTCCCCATCCCCCTTGCACTGCTGGGGGAGACAAGACGGCTGCTGATTCCTTCAAGTTAGCTGACCTCCCAGCTGAACCCGACTTGAATGTAAACATTTTCTTGAGCTGATTCGTAGCAGGGCCAGCAAATCTGGAGGATATTAGTGGCGCTGTGTTTGCGGGAAGCAGGAATCCCTTGGTAATTCTCAGGAGCTCTTTTCCAGCCTCAGAGACACAGTTGTGTTTTCAGTTTCGCAGGGGTCGTTGGCAATGCCCTGTGTATCTTTGTAAAATGGAATTAGTAAAACACATCATTAGGTTTTGCTTTGAAGGCCTCGGGGTTTTTCTGCCTTGCTTAAAACTCTTTCTCTTTGCCCACGATAGGTAAATAACAGAGTGTAATATTCTCGTGGTGCTTTAGTCCTCCACGTTTTGGGGTTGGCATAGGAATCGGAGCAGGAGAGAAATCAGAGCAGGGCTTCCTTTTGCAGGAATATGAAGTTCCTTTTTATGCTCCAAGCTGCGGCTGCTGACTTGACCTCAAGGTTTTAAAGAGCAGTTTTATGCTTGTTGGGGCGTTTTTAGCACTTCCAGGATCTTCTTGCTTACCCGTTCTGTACAATACATATCGGTTACGATGTGTGATCATGGCAGATATTCCACAGGTAGAAACTTGGGGCTGAATTTCGGAGTTTCCCTCACCTGCATGCCTTTTCTTATAGATGCTATTGTGTTTATCCCAAGCTCGAGATGCTGTTGGAATGACATGCTGAAATGGGATATTGTACTTAGCACTTCTTGCTTTCGGCTTCAAAGCACTTTTCACACATTATTTCATCTCCCCAGTGTCCCAGTTTGCCCAGTACTCACTGCAGCACAGCAACATGCCTGGAGTGGATGCATTGGTAGGCAGCAGACGGACAGGCATCGATCACTTGTGCTTGTTGTGCCCTAACACATGCTTTTTGTTGTATTGTCTGTAAAGTCCTTAACTTTACCTGTGCAAAAAAGGCTGTTTTCCTATAGGAAACCTATGCCTATTATGGTCAGTTGATTGTAGTCACTGTGTGTTAAGCAGGAGTCTAAAAAGTGGGCTCAAACTGTTTACCCGTTAGGTGAAAACACTTACTAGAATAGGCAGATTGATGGGAAGATCCCATGTGTTTCACTGCCTTTTCTTCTTATGCAAAAATAGCTTTTTCAACTCAGAAGCAAACTTGTAATTCCTCTATTAAAGAGTGCCTCAAATCCAGTTTCCACTTTCAGCACAGGGCAACGGAGATGGAAAAACTCCCTTTAGATCTTTCCTTTAAATAATTAAGCTAACTTGTGGAAAGGAGGGGCAGGGGGAGAAAGCTGAAGACTGGTGCTTTGTGCTTATGTCTGCGTTTTCATTTCAGCAGTAGGTGCTGCTGCCACCTGCATCAAAACTCTTCCAAGCAGCATAAAAGTGATGTTTTACAGTTAGAGCAGAATCCAGGTGGAATTTTACCAACATTTGCTGGTTTTCTGTGCTCAGGTGTATCAAATAATCACTCTTCTCTCACCTTCCTACCCCAGCTCCTTTAGTCATTGACTGTAGCACACACTTTCGGCAGCAAGGACTCTCTTCATTTACTCTTTGTGTAGGTTGTAGGATGCTTTGAATACACCCAATGCTACTTGGAGCATGTACGGCTCCGTGAAATACATATAAAGCAAAGGGTTTATTTTACATAATAATGATTGACATTTCTCTAAGCATTTTTTCTTCCAGGTTTTGATTGCAGATACACTTAATCGGTGTCAGAATTGGCTGTTGTGTACGCTCCTTGTCACGGCTTGTTTAATACCTCATGTTTGCAGTTGTCCTCCTTTTACCATCTTGAAAGATGGTTTCTATTTAGTTCCCTTAATGTTTCCCACAGTTTGTTTTAAAACCCACAAATTCAGCTGAAGTGTTTGGTTTTTTGCTTCAGAATGTTAACTTTGGAGAGAAAATATTTCCTGTTTATCAGCAAAAGTGTTTCTTCCCACTTGCTAACATGATTTCCAAGATGGATTCTTTTTATTCCCTCCTCTTACCACCGCCTTTCTTTCCTGTTGCTCAACGTAATAAACCGTGAGCAATGATAAAGCTTATTTAACCCAAATATAACTGCCTCACCTCCAATAAGTACAAAATAGATTGGGCCAAAGGAAGAGATAGTATGTTTGAATCAGTACACAAACATTGCTCTCCCTGAGATATTCATTTTACTGCAGTAAATGGGGGAAATACATTCAATTTATGCGCACATGATTGACTTTTCATACAATGAACCCAGGTTAAACATCTTGAATATGGACTATGAATAGAGCTAACATTTTCATATGAAGCAATAATGAAAATTAACAGAGCTCCATTTCGACAGATAGCAAAGAAACATTTGATGCTTCCAAGGCATAAAATGTGTTCAGTACTTGGGTTTTGTTAAGCTTGACAGAAGCCAGGAAATGGGGCAGTACAATCACTGCATAAAGGCTTCTTCTGTACCCGATGACAGGCTCGAGGATGTACCTGGCTAAAAACAATAACGCCACCCGACCGCTCTTCATTCCCTACAGTAAGAGGAGAAGGCATTCATGGCTGCATGCCGTCAATGGGCTCGAGTCTGAAAACATCACTCCTTGGGCTGTCAGTTTTGTTCCCTGGGCTGAGCCTGGCGCCAGGCTGCAAGGAGAGGGGTGGGAGGGAAGGGGAGAGCAGGACTGCTGTTTGTGGGGTTTACAGGGTGGGCAGTGCATGTGATATTAATTCATCTTCTTTTCAGCTTCTGCCTGCAGTGGGGTGCAGTGCAGGTAATGGGAGGGCTATCCCAGTGCTTTCCTCTTCAGTGGCTTGCAAACCGTAAGACTTCCCAGCATTACTTGCTCAGCATTCCTGACCACAGTTGTCCTTTCTACTCCTGCATCCCAGCATCTTCTAATTGAGCCACTCAGGCAAAGGATGACAAGCCTGTGCTCTCTTTCCTGTGCTGATTTCAGTCCCTGATGAGCTTCACTCATTGAGTCTGTGTTACTGTTTGATAGGCTGAAAAATCAGAAGTCAGAATACACAGGTCATGTAAAAACTCCCCAAACCTTTCTTTATATTCCGTTCCCTGCCTACCCACCCCTTTCACTGCCAGCAGAAGCTCAAGTTGCTTTCTCCTGCAGCCCTATAAATGCACTTATTTCCTCAGTTGTAACCCTGTAAATGCTTCTGTTTAACAGGGACCGTGTTCAAAAGGTTAACCTCTCATTTGGTTTTAGTGTTTTGAATTAGAAGTTTAAAGGTACCTCAAAACCAACTTCAAGAAACATCTGGCCCAGCAGTTAAGGTTTGATGTATGACTCTCTCCAGCTCTTGCATCCCACAAGGAAACTTTCCTGAAGAGTCACCCAAGGGAGGAATTTGTCTGATCAGGGAATACACAGCCCATAGAGCTCTAAAGGAACATTTGGCTTCCACTCAGTTAAAATAGGCTCTTAATGGATCCTATGCTTACCCAGAATGGGAACTTCTTGCTTGCTTTCAGGAGATGGAGCCAGAATTAAACTAACAGGGATCCCTGTCAGCTTCCACGCTCTGGGTGTTTTCACACTGTGTCTGTTCAGTTAGGGTTTAATCATCATAACAATGATTCACATTAACAGCTTAAACATACAGAACTTCCCAGTGAAACCATTACTAAACCTGTACTTAAATTCCTTAGGACTAACCTAAACTCTCCTGGTGGTGTGTATTTTAAATACAGATGCCATGGTGGCATCCAGGAGTGCTAAAGAGCCTCTGGAGGGGTGGCCACTTCTTCAACTTCTTCAGCTTCAGGCAGTGTAAGGTGAAGGTCTTGGACCACTTACTGTTCGCAGTGACTGTTGTCTGTATTGTGGATCCTCTTTAATGCATTTTCTGCAGATATATCTGCACATCTTGCAAGTTCCTTATTGTGAATAATGGCTTTTAGTTAAGGTGCTCTTCAAATTTGCATCAAGCCTTCAGCTGATCCAGCAAACAGGCTTCTTGTGTCATAGAATCATAGAATGGTTTGGGTTGGAAAGGGCCTTAA
>JASSUY010007724.1:0-18939 GCA_032466535.1 Forpus xanthops
CAACCTGTAGCTGTGCCTGGGATTGCTCTGACCCAGGTGTAGGACCTTGCACTTGTCATGGTTAAACTTCATGAGGTCCTCTACACAGTTAGTAAAGTCTTCCTCGTGCCTCCTTCTAAGTAAACCAAGATCAAGCACTGAGTACCATGTGCCCAGAGCTCTGCTCCTGCCATCACCCTGCCCTCAAGGACTACAAGAAAGGTAATCAACTGTCTTTGTACACAGGTCTGGGTATCCAGCCCTGGTACATCAGAAACGCAGTGTTAGAGGCCATGGAGCCAAACGCACTCCTGAGCAACGCTTCGGTTGATATTTAGTAACTACGTAAGTGGAAAAATAGCTGCTTGCCTGAGCTTATAAAGGTATCACAACCTTCCTGCATCCTTTGTATGGCTGTCAAGTTGCCAGCACTGCTGGGGTTGCACCCGGGAGTAGGAAGCACAGAAGCACTCAGTGGAAGCCACAGGTCCCAGCTCCCAACACAAAGATCTGCCCAAAGCTGTGACACTGACAGCAAGCCAGAGGTCTGTGTGTGTCCCTGAGACCCACAACGTGTCCTGAGATGCACCACAATGCCTGGGGGCAAGCCCTGATGATGACCACCACCCCATTACAGCTCCTCCTGGGGATGATTTTTCCAATTTCAAATATTGCAATCAGTTCCAATCCAATTTGAAACTAATAGAGCAGAAGTCTAGATGACAGCCAACAGAATTATGCTTGTGTGTGCATGCATGTAGGTAAGAGATATGAAGGAGGAGGCCAAGTGGTAGAGTTGTCCCCAAAAAATGAAGAGCTTCCTAATATGTATTTATTTGTCCTCATAATGTGGGAGAGAAGGGATCCCTGATGAAACTGAAAGATGACTAATCACAGAGCTGCTGGGATACATGGACAAAGCACAGACCACCAACACCAGTGCTGCCTTCTGAGGCTGCTGAGCCCAATACTCTGGAAAAATCAAAATCAAAATGGAACATATATATATATATATATGTGGCTAATAAGAAATGTCAAATCATAGAGTCATAGAATGGTTTGGAAGGGACCTTAAAGCTCATCCAGTTCCACCTCCCTGCCACAGGCAGGGAGACCTTCCACAAGAACAGGTTGCTCCAAGCCCCATCCAATGCATCCATGCTCAGCCAGGTTTAATGTTAACAGAATTAATGTTAACATGAGTTTAAAGACCCAGGCTTTCTTTATTAGCAACCTTCATTTCCAATCAGCCCACTGAGGTGTGATCCCTCCTTACCATGGGAGGCTTGCCAACTCCGTTAACAGCACATACAGAAAGAAACCCAGGGAAGACCTGCAAGGGATTGGAAGGCTTCAGAAGGAATAAGTCCAACTTGAAACCAGATTTACTGCTGCAGGTCAGGAATCAAGAGCTTTACACAACACCCTACAGCATGTTCTGCTCTCCTTTGCTTCCTCCATTATTGGAGTGTGAGTCAGGGGAACAGGTTTTCCTAGTCTGCCCTTTTTCTGTATTAATTATGAACTACAGGAATTTAACACACAGAAAGAATGAGAGAATAGTTTGTGTTGGAAGGGACCTTAAAGCTCATCCAGTTCCCACCCCTGTCACAGGCAGGGACACCTTCCACTGGAGCAGGGTGCTCCAAGCCCCTGTGTCCAACCTGGCCTTGAACACTGCCAGGGATGAGGCAGCCACAGCTTCTCTGGGCACCCTGTGCCAGTGCCTCAGCACCCTCACAGTAAAAAACTCCTTCCTTATATCTAACCTGAACTTCCCCGGTTTAAGTTTGAACCCATCACCCCTTGTCCTGTCACTACAATCCCTGATAGAGAGTCCATCTCCATCATCCTTTTAGGCCCCTTCAGATACTGGAAGCTGCTCTGAGGTCTTGCATTTCAATAGTACACTGAGTATGACCGAGGCTGACTTGGGGTCATTCTGAATTGCTGTCCTCAGCTTTGGTGGCTGCAAGGAAACCCCAGCTCATGGAGCCATCAGGACTGGCTTTGCTCCATTGTGGTGCTGAGGAAACTTGCTGCTACGTGAATTATAACAAGCTTTACGTGCCCTGCTAACCTGCCTCATTGCAAAGGTCAGGCCTCTCCTTGCCACACGCTGCTGCCTGGGAAACCCTGACCAAAAAGACCTTGATGTGCATGCTGCAGCCAAGCAAGATGGGGATGGACAACAGGCTTGGGCAGCAAAGGAGGCATCAGAGAGGCAATGTTTGAAATAGCAACTGAATTTGCAAATATCATGGGAAGGGCCAAGGGTGAGACAAGCAGAGATGGGGACCTGGGTCTGCACCCACCCACCATGCAAGCACCAAGCTCCTTCCCAAATTCCAGTGAAAAAGGTACTTTTGTCCCGGATTTTGTCAGTTTAACCCAGATCTTTCACATTGGAGACGATCTGGCAACTGCTAAGGCAAAGAATAATTTATTGTCCTTATTTTAAATTTAAATGAAGAAAAAGTTTAGAAGAATGGGTATTTTAGAGACAGGGAAGGCTCTGAAACATGCCTTAAAAATGGCAGAATTTAAAGGAGCGCATTCCCATATCCAGTCTCCTGGGTAAACACTGGACAAAGAGAATTTTTTTTGGGAAAACTTTTATTATGTGGCCAATAGAGCACAATGGCTCCATTTATCCATTAAATATGTAATAACTTTTTTCTTTACAGTGCACGTTATTTATGCATCAGAGCAGAGCAAGTGCAGGAGTGCAATTATTGATATGGGACACATGCTGAATATTCCCGTGTAGGAAAAAACAGAAACCTGAGCCCTGGCTTGGAGAATCCACATAGAAGCCTCTTGTTGATAGCAACCCAAGCACAGTGCTCTCTTGAAAAGCAGTGACCTTTCTCCTGGGACATGGTGGTTTTGCTTACAACCTTTGCTGAGCATTCCTAATTCTGACACCCTCTCTCATTCTTTCACATCTCTACCTCTTCTCCTCATAGGCAGGAAGTTTTGCAGAAGGATATGTATAATTATAACTATGCTCCTTGCATTCAACCCTGATAACCACTGCTTGGAGGGGCAGGACCAGGAGGTGTTCTCAGGATGAGAGAGCAGTAGTGGAAAAGCCATTCGTGTGCTCCAGGTGTAAGATGTTTGGGGTGGAAGTGAAGGCAAGCAGCTTGTGCACAGCCCCAGTGCTGCTGCCGTGGGCTTTAGGATGCTGATGGCCTTTGCTCAAGGGGGGGAAAGGGTTTATCTTAATTCCTGCTGTGAGACCCTGAAGGCACTGAGCTATATCGGGGGCCTTAGATGTGCACTCAAAATATATCCCCTCAAGAATGACCAGAGGAAAGAGAGACACAAGAGGAGGACTCAGAGATGCTCCCCTGCAGCAAATGGCCCTAATTAGGAAAGCAAATTATAGAATCATAACATCAGAGTGGTTTGTTTGGAAGGTACCTTAAAGCTCATCCAGTTCCAAAGCCCTGCCACAGGCAGCGACACCTTCCACTAGAGCAGCTTCCTCCAAGCCCTGTGTCCAACCTGGCCTTGAACACTGCCAGGGATGGGGCAGCCACAGCTTCTCTGGGCACCCTGTGCCAGCGCCTCAGCACCCTCACAGGGAAGAATAATGAAGGAAATGATGAAGACAAACCAAAAAGAACAAGGTAAGAAAAACAACATTCCCTCTACAAGAGGAAACAACCTCTTGAACCACAGCACAAGGTCCTGTAGGATGCATCCAGCTCGCGAGAGCTGCACTTGCTCCTTTCTCCTCCACAAAGCATTCAGCATCCCTGTAGAGCCCATGGAAGCACACATGTAATTAAATAACCACCCTGCAATCTGATTAGCTCCATCACCAGGAGCACTGGCTCTGAGATCCGGGTCAGATCCTGACTCCATCCCAGGCATTCAGCACAACAAACTCACCATGAGCTGCTGCAAAAGGCTCGGGATGTGTTTGCAGCCTCTTCTGAAAAGATGTTTTGCATCTCAGAGGAAACATGAGTGAAATGTGATGTAGTCACAGCTAAAGTAATTAAGTGCATCTTACTTAGCAGATTCCCAAAGGCTGCGCTAGCTCAAAGACAGCTTTTTTTTCTTCTCACCACAATATTTCAATTTTTTTAATGAATATGCATATCAGGCCTATAAATGTTCCAGCTAATCCTAAGAAAGAGAGAAAAATAGGCTGACGAACAGCACATCCTGGCCAAGACCAGCAGGAGTGGGCAGATGGCACAGACTCAGCCAGGGGCAGAACCCCATGTGCTGGGAGACCAGACATGGAGACCACCAGGCTTCCTGCCAGGCTTTCCTGTGAAGGGCTTGAGGGTGTTGTGTGAGGAGAAGCTCCCCATGACCTGGCTTCAGTGTGCGCTTGAGACCAGAACACTCCCATGTGCTGGGGGCACCCCCAAAGCGTGAGCAGCAGCTCAGGTAGGGGATCCTGCCCCTCTGCTGTGCTCTGGGGAGACCCCCACTGCAGTCCTGATACAGCTCTGGGGCAGCAGCACAAGAGGCACATGGAGCTGTTGGAGAGAGGCCAGAGGAGGCCATGGAGATGCTGTGAGGGCTGGAGCAGCTCTGCTCTGGAGCTAGGCTGAGAGAGCTGGGCTGGGTCAGCATGGAGAAGAGAGGGCTCCTGAAGGGGAGACCTGAGAGCAGCTCCAGGGCCTGAAGGGGCTACAGGAAACCAGGAGAGGGGCATTGGACAAGGGCCTGTAGGGACAGACCAAGGGGAATGGCTTTAACCTGCCAGAGGGGAGATTGAGATGAGCTCTTAGGCAGAAGCTCCTCCCTGTGAGGGTGCTGAGGCGCTGGCACAGGGTGCCCAGAGAAGCTGTGGCTGCCCCATTGCTGGCAGTGTTCAAGGTCAGGTTGGACACAGCACTTGGAGCAAGCTGCTCTAGTGGTAGGTGTCCCTGCCCAAGGCAGGGATTTGGAGCTGGATAAGCTTTAAGGTCCCTTCCAACCCAAAACATTCTATGGTACCAGTAAAATTCAGGCTGATTGACAGCAAAATGACTTCCATATAATTCTCCTAGGACCTTCCATGACAAGCCTCAGAATTTCTTTTGCATATTCTGGGCTAGAAAACATGAAAGGAACAGACCTTGGATTCTATTTCTATGATTCTATGACCTGCCACAGCTTTGATTACTTAGATAAGGTACTCTGGCACTCTGGCCATGGCAGGAACCATGGAGAAGAGCAACACAATTGCATCACTATGCTCTTTGTTAGCCCCCAAGCTCCTCCCCAACCATTCAAACACTAATTCCCTTCTGCTCTGTTTCAGTATCTAAAAAAAAAAAAAATAAATCTGGCTCCCACATCTCCATCAGTACCATAAAGCAAATTTTCAGCTCACAAAGCATGGAGAAACACAGTTTGTCTGCCTCCAAATGCATGCCTGCATGCAGATACAAGGCAGACAAAGCTACCACCTTACTCTGGTACCTTAGCTGGTTACTTAGATTTCACTTAAGTACAAAACCCTATTGCCTTTGAACACACAACTGCACTTCCAACTTACAAGCAGCAAGCAGTGTTTGTGTTCACATCACCCTTGTGGCAAATTATAGCCACCCAGAATGCGGGCTGGAAGGTAATTTAAAAACATTAAAACCAAGTCGACTCTCCTCCTAAACACAGAACTTCTCATGTGTAAGTGAGGTTATTCCACATCATTAAGAGTCTACAGCTCAGGATGTTGCACTCATACCAGTCATCCAAACCTTCAGGATTTCACACAGACTCAAAATACAGCTTTAAGATACACCTGTAAAGCTCTTTTGTGAGCCAGGAGAGCTCACAGGTCATGGGGCTGAATATTTATTCATTTATTGACTTAATCTTTTTGATCCAAATATACTGAAGTCAAACACTGTATTTAATGCACTAAAATACAGCACAGCTGTACTTTCTAAGGTATGTTAAAGGTATCTGACCCAGGAAAAAGCAAGCATATAAAACCAGAAAGTACCATTGGCCTCAGCTATTTTTAGTGTGTCTCAGCAGCAAGTCATTGAAACGAAAAGGCAACTAGCACTTCTCCAAATGGTTTTACTTCCAACAAGAGAATGCCTATTTGCTAGAGAAAAAAAAATACAACAATAATGTTACAAGAGGCACTGATCCTGGCTTTATTCACTTAAAGATACATCCAACATTAGTTATAGCACACTTGAAATTCAAAACGCTTTTAAAGAAACCAACCATAAATCCTTAATTTTTGCCTTACAGTGTTGTCAGGTTTTCAAATACCAAGTAGATGACTTCCCAGCGAGCCTGTGTTCTGTATTAACATACATACAAAGATTAAAACTTGGTAGAAACCCTTCAGTTTCTGATGTCTGATGAAATGCATTCAGCATGATGACCGTTTTCTCTGGGGAAGCTACTCTGCTTACCTGCAGGGATGGGTGCCTGGGGTCCTGAGCTACTACACCATATCCTTGGCAATCCTAATGAAAACTGTCCCACTCAGGGTACTCGAGAGGGACTTTCCTCCCAGGGCTGCATCTTTGTACTTGGCAGCTGTAACAAAATCTCTACAGCACTAGAAAAAACTAGTTAGAACAGCACGGGGCATGTCCCCTAGAAGTAGTGATACTGGCTGCAAGCAAAGAGAAGTGCACATTAGGAGCAAGAAGCATTATGTGTTAGTATGGAACTCAAATTACTTGGCAGTATCTTTTATAAATTCAAGATTTATATAAGACAGTGTGCTGTAGCCATCATAAAATGATGTTACTGTTATTTAAGGGTTTTTGCTGCATTTAGTTAGATTCTTTTTAAAGTGAAGAGTGCAGGATTTAAGAAACAAACATTTTTTTTTCTATTAGAAATTGCAAAACCGAGTACTACAACACAATGAAAGCTTACAGTACAGTTCAATTCTATGTTAAAATTCAACATCAATAGGGTGTCTGAACTATTTCAGAGCTACATTCTGCCTGATGAAGCAGTTATCAACAAGTTCTGATGTCACTTTGTGTGCAAAATGCATCCCCCATAAATGTGGCTATAAAAGCATGAGCAGTTCTCTCATGTTGGTGTATCACCCCTGTGATTTTCTGTGACTGGTTTCTCTGTTTAGTAACAGCCTAAACTAAAAAGAAGTTTGTTATGTAAAAGCAAAATAACCTTTATCTTAAACTTTAGTCTGGGTCTTGGACATAGTTCAGTGACATGATCTGCAGAACAACACACCAACCATTCCCATGAGCTCTTTAAAAGAGGAAACTGAAGGAAAAATCCAAATCATAGACACTCACTGTTATAGTATCTTTAATTTATCTTGTGTTTTACAGAACTCTGAATAGATTAAAAAGCATCTCCTTTTCCATCACATCTCTTACAGTTGGTAAAATATATTCAATGAGCAAATGTATGTGAACAGCTTGAGGATCTGCATCTTGCAAGGATTTCACAGACCAATCAAAAGCCAAATTTCTCGTAGTTTTTACAATCTTGTTTTAATACAATGGTAAATCCATTCCGATTGTAAACCTGTCCAGTCATCTCTCCCCAGAACACTTTGCAAAATCCAGTGTTGATTAGCAAACTAGTTAGCTTTGGCACGGAGCTGTGCTCTCTTGCCTGTGACAGCCTGGAAACCAGTTTTGATGCTGGCGACGGAGCAGCGAGAGTGGCAGGTCTCACACTGCAAGAAATATAACCTGGTGTCCTTCTGTAGGATTGTGTCTGGTGACCGACACGTATGACAGGTGACATACTCCTCTGCAGAAAAGGAATTGAGTGGCAGTTAAAAGATCATGCATTGTCAGCAGACAAGTCACCGCTTCTTCAGCCTTTAGTTTAACAGTTGCCTTGAAAGGCTGTTCAAGTGCATTTACTCAGAAGTGGTTTACTATGAAAACCACAGAGGCTGAGGCAACCTAAAAAATCCCTTTAGTTCCCAGGTTAATAAAGACTAGGTTTCAGATGGAACATTAAGTGCTGACACTGGTGCTTTAAAAAAAAACAACCACTAGTTAAGATTTCCCACTGGTGTTCCATAACTTCCTCTGCAGAAACAGCAATTCAGGGACTGACAGAACATTAAAGTACATTTTGTTACATATAACTGTAGTCCTTTGAACAGCAGTCTGTGACAGGCACAATGTATTTGTTAATTTGTGTGTACAACAAATTAAAATTAAACATTTCAAGAACACAAAATTAACATCAATAATCACTGGTTTCCACAGTCCTCAACACAAAGAAATGAAAATCACAGCAAACAAGCAATTCCCAAATGTTCTCGCTGTTTTCCTTGATACGTTTTAATGCCAGGACAGAGTACAACCTATGTGCTTATTAGAACCAGGGTAGAACCACCTGTACTTGCATTATTCCATTACAAAGCTGCAACAAAGTTGTAGCCTCTTAGCACAGAACCTCCAGTATTCCCATACACATGGGCCATACATGGGCCACTGGTCACCAAATGGCTCAGAGAAATCAGTAATGGATAAAGGAGTTCTACTTACTGATATATCTTCTCAAGACATTTTCTATCTGTTTTTGCTGGAATCTTCCTTTGATTACAAGTTGGTTATTACCATCTATTGAGCCACTAATTTGAAAGAAAAATCAATTACTTAATTTGCAGAAGATGCCACACAATAAAACAACATGAAGCAAGATAATGATGCATTCTTCAAGGTAAGAGTAAGCCAGAATTACCTCAGGGAAAAAACGCAACATTCTGAAGGCACTTAAAAGCCTACAGGAAGTTTTGCCCAAGCATAACCCTCACTGCAGTAAAAGCAAACTCCAGCAGAGATCAGCCTCATAGTTAACCAAATCAGAAGAGCTTTACAGAACTGGAAATTAATACCTGCTTATCTCATAGACGTGACCAAGACAACCCCCTAATACGAGGGTTGTCTTATAACCTTATTAACCCCTATTATGAATAGTAAGACCCTCTTCTAGCCATTTGGATGTAGCAAGTTTAATGTTTTTTCACATTACAGTTTCTAAGTTTTTAAGTCATCTGGAGCTGAAGATACCTCAAAGCCCAATTAAATGGGCATTTGTTATGTACACATTGCAATTAGACTCCTTAATTCTGTGTGTCTACGTATAACAACACTGTAGCCTACAAAAGAGTAATGAGTAGACAAACAGAAAGTACACCACCACAGCATGAGAACTTTAATACAGTTTTATGCTAAGACAGGTGGATTTAACTGCAGCATTAGACAGAATAACTACCAACATGCCCACAAGACCCACCGTCAAGCAGTCAGGCATTCTGTCTTCCTTAGCTACCCATCATTTGCCTTAGGTTGAAACGAGCCACAGTGACACCCTCAGCAACTGTGACAAACAGCTCTGCTATCACAGCATCTTTGGGAAAGGTCCCAAAGAGGGTATTCACAGCCTTATCCAGACCTTTTCCCTAAGATGGTATCTCTTCAATTACTCAGCACAGCACCTAAGCATGGGGAAGAAAAGCCTGATGTTCAAGTACAAATAAGAGACCTAAACCCAAGACAGTGTCAACCATGCTGCCCTTGTTTCTGTCATGCACAAGCACATACACAACCCAGTAGCCTTACCTTGTACCCAATTCTGCCAACAAAAACGCCAGAAGATGTTTTGGCTGACGATGTAATCTAAAAATAAAGTAAGGATATGTTCAACCTTCTTCTTCCAGAGAACTCTTGTATTTATACAGGACTGGTAGACTGTAATTACCTTAAATTAGCAAATTTAAAGGGAGGCAGTGCCAGAAGGCCTGCACCAAACAGCATAGACAGACAATAACTGAGAAAGCTGAACAATCTACATACAATAAAAAAAGCCACCATCACTCCCCCACAATTGCAGTAACTATTGAAACTAAGTTTTCTATTTGAGATTTTTCCATTTTTACTCTCCAGTCCCCCTAGCATTCCCTGAAACAAGTAATACTAGCTACTCTTAAAATTCACTTTCGTGTACTACCTAGCTGTTCAGTATGATTTCACCAGGACTGTTTCTTAGCACAGTTACGAAACAAAACTAGTATGGATTCCTGTAAGTACCCACCAAGACTAGAACTGCCTTCACAAAAGATAATTAAGACATAAAAAGCACTGCAGAAAACAGTGGAGAGGGGGTGGGGGGGAAATACTCATTTCCATACCATTTACCAAGAGAAAAGTATTTGGAGACAGCTCAAATCAAAGAATTTTCCCCATCCTCTTGCCCAAGACTTGCAAATAAGTATCAGCTACAGTTGATAGGAGACAGTGAAATCACAAAAGGTTGTTTCAGCCCATGAGGCCCGTGTAGCAAGTCTACCATTTTCATGTTATAAGCATAAAGTAAGAAATTATCCAATGCACCATCTTCATAAATATCTTCTCACAAAGAAATGCAGAGGCAATATGCAGTATGACTGAAATTACTGTAAGCTTACATCTGGTTTGCCATTCTTTGCCCAGAAAACATGCACTCAACACAACAGTCAACAGCACAAAAAAGTGCTTTTATCTGCTACTCCTGGGAGTAAAAGGGGAAACTTACAATTTGCAGATATCTGTAAAGTTGACAAAAGATGTTTTCTTGGTCCCTACTCTTACAACCTGCGGAGGCTTCATGACAAATTTCCGCTTTTCTCCAGCTACCATATCTGGGTTTTTTTCCCGCATGATGTTAAATACTCTATTGAGCAGCTGCCAAAAGAGGGATTCACATCAAGATGAGTATCTTGTAGTTCTCAAATCAAGTACATCACTTCTAAAAAACCACCTGAAACAGTGTTCACAATGAGTATTAGACTGTCTTTGCCTATTAGCATTTCCCCACATACTTTTTAATACATGCTTCAAAACATCCTGATAAATGCAAAACATAAAAGCTGGTTTCCCAAGTGCTTACTTCATATCTACAAGTACCTCAGCCTATCTGCAGAGGTGTTTTAGCTATCACTAATACTGCCCTATACAAAATTTAACTGTGATAAATGTGCTTCTAAATACAAGTCCTTTAAGTTAGAAATAGGACATGAGCATAAGGCTCTGCTCTACTTTTGCACATCGATGTGGAAAAAGACTTTTGAACACTACCTCATCATATGTGTAGTCTCTTTCTGAGCCTGCCCATGCAGGTCCTGACTGAAGGCTAAAAGAAATTCCATCATCTTTTTTGCTATCTTCATCCTCAAAAGCTGTAAAAAAAGAGTTGTTTGATATTCATTAACAAGAAAAGAAAGGAGAAAACCAAACATTCTTTAACCTCCTGCTTAACATTTCTAAAGGAACATTAAAGAAGAGTCCACTACGACGTGGACACAAGTCTACTCTGTCTGCCTACTTCTGACACGAGCAGCTATGGAAAATTTATACAGTGCTTTTATAGATCATTTTTCAGATAAATGTAGTGGGTATAGGTAATAAAACTAATTTTGAAACAAAAAAAGGCTCTTTAACAGAACTTACCCATCTACAACATGGACTATACTTAATTTTCAGTATCTCATTGAGCTAGATTACACTTTTACCTTCATCCTTCTCCATTATCTCATCTTCATCTGGAAACTTCACATTCTTCTTCTTCTTCTTTTTATTGCCCAGCATGATATCAAGGTCATCTTCAGGTTCTACTGCCTCTGGCACATCTCCTTCAATTTTCAAGTCCTGCAAAGAAATAGTACCACTATAATTCACAGTTTTAAAACAAGTATTTCCATTGTACAGCATTAGAAATAATACTAGCAGCACACTATATTAGACGAGTACTAATAATACCCACCACCATCCTGACACTACTGCACTACTACCATGAAGCAGGCCTAGATTTTTACCTTCTGATCTAACTTTTCGCAGGCCAACAAGGTCATATTATACTTATCTAGAAGCATCAGCCATTTGAGGGCATAAGAGAATAAAACACTAAACATTCCAGGCAGTACGGTAAGGCACATCTATGCTACTACCTGCAGCTAATCCAACTTGTTATCACAATTCTGCACATGTACAGAACTCAGAGCAAGTATTTTGTCTGTCTGGAGCAGATCAGAGAGACATTTTCTTCCCCAGAAGGCAGAATATGAAGAAGAGATTTACACATAACACTTTGCTGTCCTCTTACTCTCTGGGCTTGCCAAGTACACTGACACATGGTACAAAAACACAATCTGGAATAAAACCTGGGAAGAGTAAAAATATCACATACACCTTCTGGAACACAGAGCAGTTGTTCATCACTTCTAAAGAAAACACCAGAGTAAAGCCAGATTTTTTAGCAGATATATGCCCTTTATTTAAAGGGCTGGCCTTTAGAGGACTATTCTGAACATGCCTTCTAACATCCATTTACTTCTCTCATCCCAAAGACAATTAACCTTGATGCTAGTCAACACTTACTACAGATGGCAGAATTACTTGCTCCTTGTGCAGATCAGTTAGGTTTTTTCACTTTCTGCAGGAGCAACTTGTTCAACAGAACCTACTACACATGAAAGACATGGAGAAATCTAGGTTTCATCATTAACTGCACTGAGACAAAATGACAGGCTCAGAACAGCTCCTGCACTGCCAATCCTGAGAAAATGAAAGCAAGAAAGCATTCACCCACAGAAGAGATGGCCTAGTTATAAAAACAGACCTTTACACCTTCTTCTGCTTCATCTATATCAAATATCTTTTTTGTTTTTTTCTTCTTTTTCTTTTGATTGAAGAAGTTTAAATCATCCAGGTCATCTGTTGCATCTAAAAACAGGATTGCCAAAAGAAGTGTAACTGCAGGAACAGTTCAGGCATTAAGGTTTTTAATTCCAAATATTCAAAACATTACAGTAAAACATAAGCAATGGTCTGTAGGCCTTATAGATAACCTTCAGGTTTTAAAGAGGTCATTCCGTCCACCCCCAAATGCCTCAATGCTATTTTACAGTTTCTGCATCTGCTAAGTGTATTTTCATATTTTTTTGGTAAAGTGTTTAATCTTTCTTTCTGCTGTACAAGAGAAACTAGTTACTTGACATTAGAGAAGCTTGAAAGAAAAGGAAACTGTAGGAGGAATGTACAGTTCCTCTGATCTATTGTAGGAGCCAATTTTACCAACAAACTGGATTTAAGTTAACAGCAATCCCTGAATCAGGTCATCTTAAGTGATACTGGCCTCAATTTAAAAAGCAAGGTTATATCCATAGTCACAAGTTAATTTTCTTAAAGATTTCAGAGAACACACTAGTTATCACATTCACAGCCATCCAAAAAGCAGAACCCCTTTTAACCATATTCCTGTCACCCACACTACTGCTATATTGTTCAAATGAAAAACCACTGTAATTGTGGAATTACTGCAACAAACTGCATGTGGAAGATTTAAAACTTCATGCTAACTATTTTAGGGATTCGCTTTTTATTGCCTCACACAAAAAACTTCTGAGTCAGGACAGTGGAATTTTCAGAAAGCACTGGTAGGCTGCTGGATGACTGTGAGCGTGATTTCAATCAGGAAAGAAATACACCCTCCAAATAGGCAGCAGAGTATTTACTACTCAAGCCTCTAAATCCTACAACCCCGGCATTACTGTCATGGGTTCAGCAGTAGCAGTCATTTTTCTCTGTCTTGGTAGCTGGTACAGTGCTGTGTTTTTGATTTTGGGCCTGCAAACTGCACTGATAACACCAGTGTTTTCAGTTACTGCTTGGTAATGTTTTGGTCTCATCAAGGACTTTTTAAGCCTCATGCTCTACCAGGGAGGAGGGGAAACCGGGAGGAAGCAGACACGACACCTGACCCAAACTGACCAAAGAGGTATTCCATACCATAGCACATCATGCCCAGGATATAAAAACAGGGAGCAGAGACCCAGAAGGGTGTGGGGGTGCACTGCTTGGTTGGGCTGGGTATAGGTGGTGAGTGATTGTATTCTTTCCTTGTATTTGTCTTGTCATTATTATTATTGGTGGTAGCAGTAGTTGTTTTGTGCTATACTTTAGTTACTAAAGTGTTCTTATCTCAACCTGTGGGTGTTGCATTCTTTCAATTCCCCTTCCCATCCCTCTGAGACAGGGGGAAGAAATAAGGGGAAGTGAGTGAGCAAGAAAATTGTGTGGCTGAGGGGTTTAAACCACAATAATTATACACTGTGATGCTAAATTCTTGAATTGGGGCTCATAGTCTCAAAATACAGAAGCACTACTTTTGAGAGCTCATCTGGATTCACTTTACCTTTCTTCCTGCTGTCCTCTTCATCTGCTTCAACATCTTTGTCTTCTGTTGGCTCTGGTTCAACTTCTTTTGTTTCTGACTGCTGAGTCTCTTCTGCTTGTGTATCCCCTCCTTCTTCATCCAGCATAAAGGGCTTCTTCTTTTTCTTCTTCTTCTTGCTCATAGTGGGATCGAAAATCATCTGTAAAAGTCAAGAGCTCCTTAGCAGCATAATAATCACCTACCATTGAACATTTACAACACCTTTAAGTTTCTCTTATTCCTTCAGTTACCCAAACTGTTTCTTGGCTTCAGTCCCCACTAAGGATTTTTCTAGAACTGTAACAACGTAATACAAGTTAATTGACTCAAACCAGTGATTAGAGACTTCTACAGAAACATAACAGATCTGTCTCAAGGTATAACTAATGTGAATAGTTCACAAGAGAAGGCTGCTTGACAGAGTAGAGCTTCTGCTACTTTTCCCATGGTAGTACAAGTTTCCTGCCATCTATTCACTAGTTCAGCTGAAAACATATTGAAGTCTTTGACAGACTAGTTACCAACTACTTCCATATTTCACTACCACTACGGACTCAAGTTTTAAAGTAAGGCTGTGCCAAGCAACCACTGAATCCCTCAGCATTAGGAAAAACTTTAAGTACATCTATATCCCTAAAGCCTGAAAAAAACCGAGAAGGGGCTGGAGATACAGCAAGGCTTGTATTGGCTCTCTGTGCTATGAAATAGCAAAGGTCTCATCCTTTTCTCCCACAGGTGGGAAACAATCTCAAGTCAAGTGTTAAAAAGCTGTTAATGAGTTCTGTAGCCAGTGAAGCAGCTTCAGCCTGGAGAAGAGAAGGCTGTGTGGAGACTTCATAGCAACCTCCCAGTATCTGAAGGAGGCCTACAGGGATACTGGGGAGGGACTCTTCATGAGGGACTGTAGCGAGAGGACAAGGGGCAACGGGTTCAAACTTTAAACAGAGAAAATTTAGACTGGATATGAGGAAAAAATCTTTACTGTAAGGGTGGTGAGGCACCGGAATGTGTTGCCCAGGGAAGTTGTGAATGCTCTATCCCTGGCAGTGCTCAAGGTCAGACTGGACAGAGCCTTGGAAGGCATAGTTTACTGGGAGGTATCCCTGCCCACGGCAGGGGGGTTGGAACTAGATGATGTTAAGGTCCTTTCCAACCCTAACTATTTTATGATTCTATGATTGACTCAGCTAGTCTGACTTTGAAGACACTAACCCCAAGACTCACTTTTTAACCTACCCATCACCTGCAGACCGGGATATTTAACACATGAGCTCTTCAGTTTTCCAACAAAGGAACTTTTCTTACTTTTTTTTCCACTTAAGATTCAAGTCTGACATCATAGCCGTTGGTCAGCTTTCTTACATATATTTGGCCATATTTTCACACCACAGTATATATTTAATACATTAAACCATTTTAGAGACTTTAATAAGACTCTTTATCCAGTTTTTCTTATCAAGCAATTGAAGAGTGTTCTCAGAGACAGTCAAAATTCAGCATCACGAATATCCTCACTCCTGAAAATACCACCACTTTATCAGAGGAGCAGCTCTACAACTTCTGGGCTTGCTGCACCCTGCCAGTTCAGCAGTTTCCCTCCCCACAGAAACCAATCTTTTCTTCACACTTGCCATTCCCCTATATATGGTATTCTAGCAGTATTCTTCCAATTTTCTCTACAAATTTTCATAAAGGCTCTATTCAAGGCAGTAAACTGCACCTATGGGTGTATGAAGCACAGACTCGTGGAACACTGAAGCTTGAGGCATTCAAACTGCTGAGTGTGCTTTTAGTGGGACACACCGTGCTAGAATGAGTTTCAAAGCAGTTCTGCCAGAGGGTTCCCTCTACTGCTCAGAGAGATCATGTATGAATCATGCTCTTGTAATGCACAGTAATCAAAGAATATGCACATCCGGTTACACTGTCTGCTGCCTTTCTCTTGTAACTCCAGTCTGCTGAAACAAGGAAAGCTGCTTGCACCAGCAAGAGTCAACGTACGGCCTTGGGAACAAGCACATGAGCACCACTTTCAAGATCATGACTCATTTCAAAGAAGCTTCACAAGACTATGAAGAGTTTCATGTTTGCTTAATCACATGAGAATATGTAAGAGTATGCCTAGATATTAATTTCTAAGAAGGAATCAGCCCACCAGCCCCAAATCACTGTTCTCTGTGAAGACAAAAACATCCTTCATTCTGAACCACCATAAAGCATATCTTGTGTCTACAAGAGACAGACTTTGTCTTGAGTAGTACCACACCTGAAGTAACCTGAAGTTAACACACAAGGACAACTTCTGGTGCAGAAGATAGTTTCAATGCTGAATAAACAACATAGCTGGCCTTGAAAAGTGCACTGCTCTGAAGGTCCACTCCATCCAGTCAGGTCAAGACAAGCTTCTGAAAACCTAAGACCTAGTCAACACATGCTAATTGCTCTCAGGAAACTAATTTAAAAGTTCCACAACCTGAGAAGGAGGTCTGTGTTCATCAAGGCCTTGAATGAAAACAAAGCAGGGGTCTTGGGTCACACACACTTTAATAAATCATGATAAAAACTAACCAACCTGATAACCAAACTACTCTGTGGTTTGCCTTTCTGACATAAACATGTCAGAAGTTTCTTTGTTCCTTGTCTCTGTGCAGTATGTCTGATGAGCTGAAGCATGACACCATTTAAGCACTGAAAACCTGTAGAAAGTTGCAGACCCTCTGCTGGAAGGCCTGTAGCTGCCAACCCAAACACACCAAACCTACGCTTTTCCTGGGTAGACACGGTTACAAATTTCTTTCCTGTTTATGCCCTCAAAGCCAAATTCCTACACAGGGTCTTAGACCATACAGCTCCTTCTCATATCCAGCTCTATATATGCCTACTCCTTATTCCAAATGCCTATGCAGTCAAAATCCCAACCTAAATCTCAGTTCATCAGTCTAAACAAACATGCATGTCTACAGGCACGTCTACAAA
Source organism: Forpus xanthops (assembly GCA_032466535.1). NCBI lineage: Eukaryota > Metazoa > Chordata > Aves > Psittaciformes > Psittacidae > Forpus > Forpus xanthops. The sequence continues at coordinate 17,137 of JASSUY010007724.1, forward strand.
GCAGACAGCGATTCTGCACTGATCAAGTTAGTTCAAGTACCCTTACACCACGCTGAGTTGATGTCTACAATGGGGCACAAAGTTATTAAGACCCAAACCCTCTGGCTGCTCAGAACAACAGCATTATTCACTATAATTTCCTGAAGCTTCATAAAATGACAGGGCCAGAACTTTTAGATATCTAGTAGGATCTTTAACAAACCAAATAGGGCCTGTATTGCCCATTCCATGCCACACTTGGACAGTAGAGGTTTCTACCAGGGAGTTCATACATACCTCTGAAAATTTTAACCTACAGTCCAATGCAACAAAACAAGGTTTTGAAACATCTACACCAATTCAAGGTGCAAGTTTGTCTTCATGTGTCTTCACCCTCCTCAACTTTATAAGCCAGTTAGCTTTAAAGTTTTATGAACTTAATGTCACTAACAAACCCTTTTGCTCTTAAGAACCCAAGATACAGAAGTTCCTGAAGGCCTATGCACTTATACATATATTAGCCAGAAGAACTAAAAGCAACACTTAAACTATGGTATCTGCTATCAATTTTACTTGTCACACTGCTACATAAGCAGTCCAGAGATGTAACTTTACTAATAGCGTTGAAGGTCAGGCTGAACGGGGCTCTAAGCAACATGGTCTAGTGGAAGGTGTCCCTGACTGTGGCATGGGGCTGGCACTGGAGGAGCTTTAAGGTCTCTTCCAACCACAACCTTTCTATGATTCTATACTAGGTATTCCTGAAGATACCTCAATGTCAGAACAAATGCATTATGCAAGAAAAATTGGTTTACTGACACTTTAACTAAATCTAAACTAGAAATTAGATGAACTTCTTCACGGACCTATTATCACCTGAGACAGAAAGCATGTGATGCAAGGATTCCTGGGTCTTAATTTCCAGAACCAGAGTGCAAGCTAGGAATTAGAACTGCAGCTTCAAGGCCATAATTAGACATAAAAATGCTGTACATTCATTCTGGATGCTAAAGCAGCTGAATAAGTCAGTCCCAGCTACCACTAAAATCATTATTACACTAGCTCTCCTTTATTATGTAGGACAAACCATGATTTACCTGTGTCCAAGGCTAGAGCAATCAGTTCGCTCAAAAGGAAACGAGTCACACCAGTACTTTGAACAACACCAGAAATAAGATACAACAACAGCCATCTCAGTGTAGTTTCCACACACAATACAGTCATCCAGCCAGGGTGCTTATAACCTCATGTCATGGGTTCAGCCCATGACACCTCATACATGTAAAGCTTTCCCTCTTCCCCTAAGAGCAACAGAAATGAGGTTAGTAAAAGTGTAACATCTACAACACTTGAAAGATTTCTCAGAGACTTATGTATTTACCTCACTGGAAGTGTGCCTAAGCAAATATCATTGGATGCAGAAAACCTGAAGTTACCGTTTGTTAAAAAGTAGGCGTTTAGCTCTCAGGGTTAAACACAAGACATTAGAACTCCAAACAGTCGCAAGTTAGCTGACTAAATGCCATGTACTGCTAGAAGAGCGCGAAACACGCTGCAGGAGTGCCGGGGAACCGGCCTCCCTCCCTTGGCCTCGCCCCGCAGAGGCCTCCAGCAGAACCCAGGGACCTCCCGGCGGGTTTGGGGCCTCAGTATGAACCGCGGAGAACGGCCACACCTGTGGCGAGGGGGGATCCGCAGCGCGCTGAGGCCGGAATGCGCCAGCCCCGCACCCGGCCGAGCCTCAGCCCCCTCTGCTCAGGGCCGGCAACAAGCGCGGCAGCGGTCGGAGCCTCCCGGTGGGGCTGCAGGACCCGGACACCGCGC
>JASSUY010007725.1:0-83885 GCA_032466535.1 Forpus xanthops
ATGAGGGACTGTAGTGAGAGGACAAGGGGTAACGAGTTCAAACTTAAACAGGGGAAGTTTAGATTGGATCTGAGGAAAAAGTTCTTTACTGTTAGGTTGTTGTGTGAGGCACTGGAATGGGTTGCTCAGGGACATTGTGAATGCTCCATTGCTGGCAGTGTTCAAGGCCAGGTTGGACATAGCCTTGGGTGGCATGGTTTAGTGGGAGATGTCCTTGCCCATGGCAAGGGGGTTGGAACTGGATGATCTTAAGGTCCTTTCCATCCCTAACTATTCTATGATTCTATGATAGTATGATTTTCAGACCTTGTAATGTAGATCTAAGTCCGTATTGTTTTGTAGACAGAGATGCATTGGTGGGAACCCGATTTAGATTAATGTAAATGCTAGATTTTATCAAAGCAAATTGCACTTAGCCAGAATGCTGTGTTATGTAAGTTACTGAGTCTGTGACATTTGCCCGCATCTTTTATGAAACAGAAATAGGAAAAATATTAAGGGCTGGAATCAACAGGTTTCATCCCTTCAACAGCAGTTTTGGTAAATTTTAATTGCCTTTCAGAACTCTTGTCTTTGTATTTCAGTGAAGAATAAACTGAATGCATACAGCTTAGAGTCTTTGAGAGCCAGGCTTGCCTTTGTCCTTGAATTTGTTGAGCAGAGGCAGAAACCTTGGATGCTTTGTTCCCTCTTACTGTGTACTCAAACTGTTGTGGCCTCCAAACAACAAAAGAAGTATCTGCATGAGGCCAGACTCCTGCTTCATTTACACTGAAGTGAATATGGCATATTCTCTATGTATTTGGTGGAATTACCCTGAATTTTCACTATTGATAACCGGTTTGGAGTTCAGCCCCTGGACTATAAAGATCATTTTATGCTCTGAACAGGCTCAGCCAGCATTTCATGTGACTTGTACCAATGTTCAGTTTGTAACAAAACAGTTCTGTCAAGGTCTGCAAGGAAGATGTAAACAATGGTGTTAAATGTCTAGCAGAAAGTGCATGGAAAATAGGAAGTTAAGCTTTAAATTCTATACTTAAGGTAGATTTTCACTGAGAAAGAAGTAGATAAATGATCATGGGTTGGATGAGCGCCATAAATACAATGTTCATATATTTCAAAAAGTGATAAAGATTGTTATATACAAAGAAAAATGTAAATAGCTAAAACCTGATGACTGATCATGAATATGGAGACTTTCTACGAGAGCCACAAAGCCCCTCTCTGCTGAGATAGAGGCACCATGCTGGTATGACCTGGGTGGATCAAATCCTGGACCTTGTCATGCCGCTTTATACTGGGTGAGTCATTTCCTAGCTTTCAGCATCCAAGAGGATTTGGCTACAGTTTCTGAGAAAGGATATTATTATGTAGAATTCAAATTTCTGCTGCTAATAGATCCTGAATCAGTTGAATTTAAAGGTATGGTATAAATCTGTGAATTCATTTGGGCTTTCACTCTCTGGGGTTATAAATCTACGCTTAAAACAGCAGGTTTAGAAAAGATATTTTTTCATTTGTAAAATTAATCCTTTTTTCCTTTAGAATTCTCAAAATTCAGTTTAAGTTAATAGTCCTATAGATCCTAGCATATCTTGATGATCAAGACTGTCAAGTCATGCTGTGATAACTCATGTTGATTTATATCAAGTACCTAGTATATGTAGAAAACTTAATGATACTTTTTAAAATTAGATAAAACATTTTTTTGTGATGTCTTCAAATATGGATCTGAGTAAAATGATGAGTTTTTCTGGCTGTAGTCCATTAGGACCAGTGATGAACTCTTATGTCTAATCATTGCAGTTATCTGTGTCATCTATTATAATGAGTCAGAGCCTTGAGGTTGAAGTCTTTATCTGAAGACACAGTTACTTAGTGTTAAACTACTAACAGAAAATCTCGTCTCATTATCTGCTTTCTAAACACAGATGCTAGCTGTAAAGCAGCACATACCATCTGCAACCCATTCAGCTAAAGTTCATGTCACTTCTTTGTTCAAGCTGGTTATGGAAAAAATACACTATCACATCTCCTGCAAACTCTAACCTGGAAAAGGTGGGAAGAGCAACAGGAGCAGAAATGCTACCAGCTGCCCTTTAGGGAGGGATACTTAGCAGGAAGCCAGTGTCTGCCCAGACAGAAAAGTCATTCCTGTTACCTGCAGAGTCCTACCTGAGGCAGAAGGGAAGTGATGGGTCAGTTGTGGATTGTGGAGGAGGAGTTCAGGTGTACATTTCTGCTCCGCAGGATGCCAGCAGCTTCCAGCCAGCCCTTCTTGTGAGCGCGTAGTGCTGCAGCAGCCCCCAGTCCTAGCTCTGATGAGGGTTACCTTGGGCTGTGTAGGGCTCTGCTTTAAAACATCCCACAAAAGCTTCATAAAAGAAGTGACTTAAGAAAATCAGCCTCTAGAAGGAATGTGTATGCTCTCTATAGCAGGAGTATTGCATGGGGGTTAATAGCCAAAGGATTTTTTTGAGGCTGACTGCGCTTTTAGGAGGTTTGCTCTTCTCTCCAATTGGTAATGGTAAGAGAGGCATTTTGGAGAATGCCAAAATATGAGACCTCTAGCAAATGGGAGACCTGTGGGCTGCTTTGATGTATTCCACATGCCAATTAGGCAGTTTCTCACCATAGAGAGCATGTGGATCAAGCTGGCTTTATTTCCACCCCTTATTCCTTTCTACATTTAGTCAATGAGCAAGTTCATTTAAAGATTTTCTAGCTGTAGGGAAAAAAAAATACCCAGCCCAGCAGCCATGAACAGACCATTCCTGTAGATTCTGTTCTGGTAAAATGTGAAGAATGACTCAGTGAGAAGTACTTTACCAGGTTATATCAGGTCAACTCTGAGTTTGCTGTACTTTAATCAGATCAGTCACAGTTGTTTGGGTCTGTCTTTTTAAAGCTAATTGCAGTTGGTTTTGTTTACTAAACATTCACTTTTCTCTGGGTATTGAAAACATGAAATATTTCTATCAGCAGTTTCAGTGTTTGTAATTTGGCTGCTATGACATGCAGATGTAAGTGTTCTAGGGAGTGTTAAGCTGCACGCAGCAGTCAGTAGAAGACTCCCCATTGACAGCTATCATATGTGTGGCTAATGGCATTGCCTTGGGACTGTTCTCACTTTGTACCAGGGCCAGGCCTGGTTCCACAGAATGGAAAATACAGTGTTCAAATAAGAAATGCAAATTTGGGGGAAAATAAGTGCTACCAGCAGTTAGAGAATGTAAAATGGCCTCAATTGCTGTGTGTGTAAGCATTTAAAGCAGCCTGGAGTTGATTATCTACTATGTCTCTAAGCAGAGGGTGTAAGCCCTTGCTGCTGCAGTAACAAAGCTGCTGTCTGCAATTAAAGCTAACTAGTAGTTGCTGACATGCATACTGCTATTATGGGCATCTCTTGCTTCCCAGAGCTTGAGGAGCTTGAGCTGCAGCTACTGTGGTTGCACTCATGCAGATAAGCCACAAAGTTTTTTCTTCCCAAAAGCCTGATAATTAGTTACTGTTGTATACTATTCCGGCATTTTGATGTCTTTGAGACCATAAGCACTGGCACCAGCCTGCACTCCTGGGGTAGTTTAAGTGTGGGGCTGCAGTTAGAGCAGGCTATGCTATCAGAAACCCGCAGCAGTACCCTTTTCTACCCTCAGATTCAGTCCCTGGCTCCAAGTTATGGGCTGGCTTCTGAGGCTGTTTAGCCAAGGAAGGATTTTCAAAGACTTGCATTCGTAGCCAGGGAGCCTGAAATGTCCTGAACTTGGGCCTTGTCACAGCCTCATGTATTGTACTTATGAAGTTCACATCAGTGGCACTTTGGCAAGGGACCCAGCTCTATCGCAATCCATTCCAGAAACCTTCAACTACTTCTGCCTCTGTCCTCTCATACACTTTCTTACAGGTTTGTGCCTGCCTGGAAAGCTGTCACATGCATAAGTCCTGTCTGTCAATCTGCAAATGTACTTGGGGTTTTGTTTTTCAGGTAGGAAAGGAACTTCAAGGAAGAAGTACCAAAAGGTGTGAGTGAATAAAGATGCGTCTGTGTGGTTACTGTACATGTGAGCCTTGCCTGAGTTTTGTTTTGGTACAAGTTTGCAACATTTGAGGTATTTTAAAAGCTTGTTTAGTTCACCCCTGGTTGAGAGTTTCTGCTAATCATGCTGAAGCCATGATTTTTGACAGAGTACTTAATCAGCATGTTACCTCTCAGTGCTACCAGCAGCACAGAACAAGTTGAAATGATTAATCAAGTTATTTGAACAGATTTCAACAGGATTAAGAATTAACTGGAGTTCACCAAAATTTTCCAGCTGAGATGCAGACGAGAGTTTTTCTTTTGCTCAGGACAGCAAGTTAATATGTAACAACACAATTTATCTCATTTGGGCACTGCTTGTAAGTTAAGCTTAAATCCGTGCATAGACAGGTATTGTCAGTGTAGAAATGGCCACAGGTTTCTGGCAGAAAAATGTTTTTCAGGCTCAGTCCTTCCAATACTTTGATGATATTCATTCACAAGCTTTTTAAAAGGAAGAATTGCCTGACAAGCAGTAACTGGCTTTATCTTATTTGTGGAAATTCCCCTTGGGCTGGGACTGGTAGGCTAAGGATATCCTGGCCCAATAGGTTTACATACTCCCAGACACCAGTGAAGGTTAGCTCTGGATCTGAACCTCACAACTCACTCTGGTGAAAGAGAAAGCACTTGCTGCTTTATGCTGGCAGCTGGAGTATGTAAAATAAATGTTTCAAAATCCAATTCGAAATGCGGTTATGGTCAGAGAAGTGACTGTAAAAAGGCAACTCTTACCCAATAGACATGCTCCCCTCTGTCCTTCAGGCATTTCTGCTGGTTTTACTGACTCAAGACAAGTAGTTAAGACTGTCAGTGCTGCAAAACCAGTAACTAGTGCAAAGAGCTGGATTCCTTCCTGCTGTGTACATTATCAGCAACATTATTTGCTATTTTCTAGTGTAGATTTTGAGTAATTGGATGATTTGCCACAAGGGAGAATAAAGCAGCTTGATTTTTCCAATTGAAGAGAGATTTCTGGTCTCAAAATTATCAAAAAAAAAAAAGACTGGAGAGTATTTAAACTAAGCTGATCTGACCAGGGTGACTCTGTCATTTTAATAACAGCTTTTAGAAGCCCTCTTAAATAACACAGACAAACACTGATTCCAGGCTTGTTTTTGAGGGTGCCGTGTTGCCATTTTAGCTTGACTCTTACTTCTTTTTTATTTAATGTTGCAGTGGTGACTTCCAAGTTGATAAATAAATAAAATCACACATGAGAAACTGAGGGCTGAGCAGTGGAGCAGTGAGGGTACAGAGAGTGGAGCATGTAATGCTAAAAGGTTTTACCATGGGACATGCTGGTGATTCTTTAAAATTACTGGAAAAATTCTTCTCTGCAGAGCAATAAATCTGATCTTCAAGTGTGGCTTTACTTTGAAACAAAACAGTGTAAAAATGCCACCTTTGTACTCATAAAATCTTTTTTTTGTACATATGAACCCAGGGATGTCATCAATTTACTCTGTGCTAAAAATAACTTTATTCTCCTTTTTGACTGCAGTTACCTTTGAAGAGTCTCTGTAGCTCCAAGGACCACTGGTTGGACTCTGTTTTCCATTTTGAATTGGGAGTTATTATTCCTGCCTTTTAGTTTTCATTTCTGAGACAAGAAGTGAAAAATATTTAAGCATGTGGAAGTGCAAATACTCTTGGGAATTCCCAAAGAATCTAACCTATGTAATCCTATCAGTTTCCCTCTATTTATGTGTTTGACTACTTCAGAAAGCCCTTCCCATACCAGTTGAAGAGTCATTCATGTTCAAGCTTGATTAATGATTAATCATATCAAAGAGAAACAGTTGCAGTCAACAGCCCTTCTGGTCATTGACCTCCATTCCTTGAAGTGACACATGAGAAGGAAGCTCTGTTCGTGCTAGACTTTGCCTGCGTTACTTGAACTGACTCTGATGTGGGAATCGCTGGCATGCAGAAAGCATGACGTATGTCAACATTTGTGCAGGGTTTTTCAAAGCAATGTTGCATGCTGACTACATGCATCATCAAGTGCAAATATCTGAGTTCTGAAACCTTCCATGGAGGGACTGGACAGGAGGGAATGCGGCAAAACACTGGGAGAAGTGAAATTAGTGTGGTTTTGTATATCACCTGTTACCTGTGACATTCTAAGAGCAGAGTTTTTCCTTTATTCTGGAGATACAATTCTATTTTTGTCTTTGAAGAGAGCAGTTTTTAAACACTTCCATGTTTTCCAGAACAGCTGCAGTGACACAGAGGATACAGAAAAATAACAATCTGTCTACCAAACTTTCATGACTAATTCACTACTTTATGCTTAAAATAACAATAAAAATGCTTTGAAGAGTAACTTGTTGATTTGTAACTCTTTTAATGTAGCTTAGCATATAAATTTACAAAAGCAGACTAAGACCCTCACAAAGAAGCCGCTTCGTAATGATAGCAATATATCTGTGGGACAGTGATAAATTAGAAAAGCCTTCTCTAACAGAGGGAATTTTTCTTCTTACCTAAGTGTATATCTGTTAATATGATCCCATGTTATTTCTTCTAGGCACCAGTAACAGATGTGCAATTTGGCCCTATGAGACTTCGTCGAGATCAACTTCAGGTAATGCAGCAGTTCAAACTGAAGTATTAATTTCTAAAACTTAACAGATGTTAACTTTAAATTTATGACAGACTTTTTTTTTTTTTTTGGTGTGGAGATCTTAGGGCATTTCTGTGTAGTGACAACATACACCTGACAGATTTTTGTGATGCCATTCTATGTGATATCCTAAAAATCCTGCCAGATTCTTTTTCTCATAAAAGCAGAACTATCTGCATTTCTTCCTGCTATCAGTTAGTGTATAACCAATATAGCATGTGCCTTGTTTTGTATTTTACTAGTAGTCAATTCTTAGTCAAAATTTCATCAAAATGGTACTAAGCCAAATATTCTGTCAAGGTCTATTACACCAGCATTATTACTAACATAACCAAATTTATAGTATCATCACAAAAGATATGAAGTGAGCTGAGCAACATATGTTGGTTTTTTTACTCATTGTGGACTGGCATTAATTAGATCTGCTGACTTTCTGTGCTATTGCTGAAAACCATTCTTTTACTTTAAGACTGTTATAAGTTACCTTCACTAAATGTAGCCCAAGCTGTGACACAGTTTTGCAAACACCTTTGCAGGCTGCTTTTATAGCTTTTATAGGAATCTGAACTAAATGAGTACAAAGTCCTTCATTCTTACAGAAATATGCACTACATGGAAGTGTTAAGATTTACTGGTAGACATTCCATCAACCTGGTCCAAACTGTAACCAGCACTAGAATTCTTAAAATCACTCAGAAGTTAAACAGCAGTGGTATGAGTTGCACGTTTCATGTTGTTGTCTGATCAAAGCATATATCTAAGTGTGGTTTGATGAAATTACTGGAAAACTGGTATCTTGGGACAATAGACCAAATGCTGGTTTAGTTATTCATCTTTCCCAAAGGGCTGCGTACATCAAGTCATCCACAAAATCAAGACTAATGTGCATCGGTAGTCTGTCATTCTGTGTATTTTTTCAGGCGGAATTTTCTTCTACAAAATACTATCCTGATGCAAAGCACAGTCACATTAATCTTCCTTAGCAGACTTTATGTTTATCTTCTGGGCCATATTCAACCCTAGAATTTCAAATTTTAGAAAGAATCGGGCCTTATCATACTTTGAATATGTAGGCATTGTACTGATTTTAAAAAGGCTCAGAGAGATTAATGTTAGTGGCAAGTTAACAGAGTAAATACTGGCTCATAGATTTGACCTCCAGTTCTGGATTTCAACGATGGTAATCTCCTTCTGTAATATAAATCCCATGCTGAGCTTTGCATAGGAGTCACATGGGGACATACTCCATGTACAGAGGTTCTGCTAATGATTTCAGTCTTGCATGAGTTCATCTTGACCAGCCTGTCCGTAGTTTCCAGGAACCCTGCAAAGTGGGCTGCACCCAGTATTTTGGGAAACCAGAAAGAGGTGAAAAGGAAAGCATATTTTTCACCATGCCATTGAAGCACCATTAAATATTAATTCACACAAGGTGAACCATGGCATTTTTTCTGGAATATGATCCTGACAAGAAAAAAGAAAACTCGCTGTTGTTTCATATAACCTGTCTGAAACATAAGCATCTAGTCCTGACTGATCGCCCAAGTTCTTTTTGTAGCTGATGATGGGAGAGCCACTTCCCAAATTTGTTCATCCCATGTTGAAACAAATGACCCTGAAAGACTGCTTTATCCATTTGAAACACATCTGCACACAGACAACTATTAAAAGCAATAGTTTGTAGAAAGCAATTCTATTAAAAACAATGGATTGAGTCTTGAAAGTGGCTTTAAAAAATGTTTTAAGAGCAGGCACAAGTCACAGAATCTACTGTATATGTAACACTTGTTTGTAATTACTCACTGTCTGCCTTTAACCCAGGTACTTTTAGTGTTTGCTGAAGACGATGACCAGAGTAACGGGTTCCGTTGGGCATGTGAGAAAGCTGGATTTCGATGTAATATTGCCAGGACACCCAAGTCTGCACTAGAAAGTTTTCTTGATAAACACCATGACATTATCATTATTGACCATAGACATTCCAGACACTTTGATGCAGAAGCATTATGCAGGTAAGCACCATTTCAGTATAATAGTTAGCACATCATCAAAGTTTTTTTTTTTATTTATATGACCTTTTTATAAAATCTATCAGACATGCATATTTTTTATAATTAATTGGGTTTTTGTTGGTTCCCTCCCCCCACAAATACCTGGTTCCTTGCTTGCACATTAAATTAGCTGCAAAGATGCCATGTGCCACCAAGCAATTTAATGAATACATTCTCTTCATTAATGGCCTGAATTTTTTGAAATGCCAGCTGCTGTGGAGTAACTGCAGATGCAAATAGGCCATGTTTTGTGGGCATGTTTCCATACCTACAGCATTTGAAAATCTGTTGTTAAGAGTGAAGTTGCAAAGTGATTACAAAAATACTTTTAGAAACTGCTGTCAAATATGAAGAAAGAGGATTTGCCTTTCTGAGTCTCTCTACAGACGTTTGACAGGCAGCAGTGCCTTGCTTCAGTGACTTTCCAGTGAAATACCCCTTGGGAATGTGTCTAGACTGAATAACAGCCTGTGGGGTGGAGGTGGTGGGGTCAGATCATGTACCCTGTGAGTGTGGTGGGTTCAGGGCACCGGGACAAAGGCTCTTCTTGCTAAAGTAACAAGATCATTGTCAAATGAAGGCTAGGTATCAGCCCTGTTTCCCTTGTTACATTTTTACTATTCTGTCCCATAATAAAGTAAAATGCTCCTGGCTTGAGTGAGGCCAAGTCTTTCAAGTGAGTCCATTATGTGCCTTTTCAGAGGGGAGAATCTTTGCTATTCCCCTACTGAAAGTATTTGAAGTTTAGATTAGTCTGCATTCTCTGTGTCTTCTTTTTTTCATGGAGGCTCTGATATTGCTGAACTTTCTTAGTGGTTCAGCAGAGTTGGGATTTGATTTTTGCTTTGATGTTAAACTATTTAAAAGAGAAATTTTAAGAAAAGTATTGTGTGAAGGTTCTAGAACGTTATGTTTTCTGAAATGGGAACATAAAAAATGTTGAATTATTTGCTTTTCATTTAAAGGTCTATCAGAACAACAAAACCCTCAGAAAATACGGTCATTATTGGCGTAGTACAAAGGTAAATACTTGCATCCTTACTGTCCCTTACATCCATGTGTGAGCAGCAAAATTCCAAACAACCTGTGCAACATCATGTAGAGAACTGTGGAACTGATTCATAGATCAGTGTTTTGAACCTTTCTTGATCTGCCTTTCAGTCTGATCGATCTTGCCACAAACAGGGGATTTGCTAAGTTACAAAGAATGATACAAAACAATTTGGTCAGTACAAAGTAGCATCTGACCATAGAAGTTTTCAAAGTAAAATAGATTCTATTATGACATGTTAGTAAAGCAGTGCGTATGTTTTTTCCTCCTCCTCCATGTGAAAGTATAATTTATATATCATAAAATGATGTAAAAACAACACCAGTGCAATATATTTGTTCTGAAATAAGTGGAAGATAATTTTCCTAATTTGGTGAATGTCCATTTCTCAGAAAACATTCTGAGGTGTTGAAATTTCCCATTAAAAATCCTATTTTTAGGAATCCACCATGATCTCTAGCGAACAAAAGACCCTAATTAAACTTTTCAAGAGATTCCATTCTGAATATCATCTTCAGTTTTTATGTCAGGAAGTCTGACTATGAAAACTGTTGCTTCTACAGTCAGAATTGTCTCTCATTGGACTAACACAAAAGAGGAAAAAAGAAGTAAAAGACAAACAGTAACTCAAGAGCTGCTTCATGTACATCAGAAAGACAGAAACCTGTGGTTCTGTGGCCAGTAGTTCCTTTCAAAAGCGAGGAGAGCTTGGAAGCTGGGCTTGCTGACTCAAGTAGGAAGTTGTTCAAAAGGGATTTTTCCCTGCAATTCATTTTTGTCTTAACAAAGTCTTAACATTGTGCATTGGGGCAAGATAATAGCCGCCTTTGGTGATACTAGCTCAGAAGCTGGAGTTCTCAGGCGTTCTAGATGTGTCTAGTATCCCAGTCTAGTGAAAGCTTCAGAAGTCAGTTTGCCTTTCACTGGGACTGAGTTGACTGTGCCAAGTTCCCATGTGCGGAACACAAGCATTCTTGAGTTACCATGTGGAATTCCACACAGAGAACTTTCACACATTTCCTTTCTTGCTGCAAGAGCCATATTTCTGGAAAAGCCTGACACTTAGTAATGGCATATGGAGGGACTTCTCCCTCACTTTCCTGCAGTTCAGTTCATTGGTTCTTTTTTTGTTTGTTCCTCCCTTGCCCCACAGAATGCCAGTTCTCTTTCTTTGTGCTTCTGGGAGGCAGCATTTCCAGATAACAGGCATGAGGAATTGAGAGATTTTTCTGACAACTGCTCCTCTCTCTCTGCTTAATCTTGGGAAAACCTTGTACTTCAGTAGGCATTCTCTTCACATGTAAGAAACAGATGCACAGCAAACAAAAAGAAGCGGTGCCGTAAGATACAAAATTTCACCTATAAATAGAAGCTATTGTACCATCTGCTAAACCTAACCAGCTTCCATCTGCTCATTTATAGAAACTTAACATAATGGCCTTTCTTCCAGATTCCAGACATACATTCACATATGTTGGAGTGCCTTTTAACAGTTAACCCACAAAACATAGGTTTTATTCATAGATCCTACAAGGATCTAGCCATAAGCCTTCAGTGTGACATCTGGGTATGGGTGCATCAATGGTTTGTGAAATTGGATCTCAGCTGATTACAGAAATAATCTCTAACTTTATCATCCTTCTTTGAAAGGCATGCTGATAGAGAAGAGTCGTCGATATTGCCCCTGATCTCTGTCGGCTTCTCAAGGGTATGTATATGCTACACTCCAGCAGGTGCTCTGGCATTTCAAAATTAACATGCAAAAAACTAACCAGACATTTGGCTGTCCGTGATAGTTTGTGTCAGTAATCCAACCTATAAATCTTATTCATGCTATCCATTCTTATATACATCCTGATTCTGAACTATTATACACAAGTAGAATTAGAATAATGCTAAGTAGGTGGACATAAGCAGTGCTGAGACTTTTCTTCATACATTTATTTTAGAGTAAGTATATGATGCTTTGCTTGAAAGGTTGACATGGACAAAATTGACTAGTGACTGTCCAGAGCAGGAGAGCAGCTTGCACTAAATGTGCTGTGGGAAATTTCTTTATCAAATGCCAATTCCCATCCGTAAACAGGCTTCAGACACTGTCAAGTGCTATTATCTATTGTTTGGAGGCACCTGAAAAGTATTACATTGAATCTGTTCCTTGGCAACTCTTCCAGTTAAACAGAAAAGGTACTTATTAGTGTGTCAGTTAAGTGTATTCTTCATTGCATTAGGCTGACAATGGAACAAAAATGTGCATGGTTTACACTGTAAATCAGAGTATTTAGTTGCATGGTCACCAGATTTTTTGCTATCCACATCACAATCCATTTGTAGCAAGGTCATTAATAACTGCCTGAAAAGAACTGTGGCAATTTGGCATGAACAAGATATAACATTCAGGATCATGCCTGGTAAATATGAGATGTTTTAAAAAATCCATCAGAGATACTGAGGTCACTGCAATCCAAGACCCTAAATGAATAATTATATCCAGTTAGGGGTATATTTGCCGAGAAGTTTCACTTTCTTCTATGTATGCAATTTGGGTGTTAGCAATTGGAAACTCATAATAATCAAACATTTGGATGACTTTAGATCCAACACAGTCTTTTCATTGTTATTTTAAAAGTAGCATGAAAGCATATAACTTAATTAAAAGTATGAGAGTTTTATATATTGATCCTGTTGATAATCAAAGAGAATAAACAGATTGGTTGAACCTTATTGCTGTGAGGATCTATCACCTTTCTAAAATGCAGTAACCTGAAGACTTTGACTAGTCCTCCAAGATATTCGTCTCACATTGCTTTTGTTACAACATGTTATTTTTCAGTTTATCTACTCCTTCTAATTTTTTATGAAGTAACAGAAACCAGAGCTTTGTACCCTTGAGTGTGGAAATGTGTGTTAATGAAATATTTCAACCTTTTATTTGCAGCGATATGTGGAAAATTCTAGCAGGATGGCCTGTTACAATGAGTTGATTCAGCTGGAATTTGGACAGGTGCAGGCACAATTCAAACTAAGGTAATTTTTACCAAAAACGTGATCAACAACAAGAAATCCAATTCAGCCACATCCTTAAAAGAATATTTATTTTACTGTACTGTAATTATTTGTAGAGTGTTAGTTAACTGAAGAAACCACATTAAAGTGTTGAAGTGTAACTTTATTAGGTATGATTGTAATACCTTATTGTCATATACAATAAGAATTATGTGGATTAAATTGAATCTTTCTTTTATTTTTTTTCTCTCTCCAGGGCATGTAATTCATTATTTGCAGCATTAGAGAAAAGTCAAGAAGCCATTGAGATCACAAGTGAAGATCATGTAGTACAGGTTTGTTCCTGATATTTTTGCAAGTACAGAAAATCACTCTGTGGACTCTATTTCATCTGTAATTACATTTACTCTTTCTTACAGTACAAGAATCTCACCTAACTTAATGGTTCTAAAAAGACTGGATTGAGTTTAGACATAGAATAGAATTTTCTCCATTTAAACTTTCTTGCATAAATCAAGTCAATTTTAAGGGAAATGGTCGTTTCTGAATGCATAAGGATTTACTGTCTTAGTTTTTTATTTTTTTGGATGCAAAACACTGGCTTGTATGCATTCTTTTCCAAAATGCTGTATATTAATGTGATGCTCTTGAAAAGCAAATCTCATAGTGTTCTATTTAAATAAAGGTAGTACACATTTTCTTTCCTTAAATCTGTTACTATTTAATGCATCAGAATTCTTGGGCCAACAGCTTTTGAATGTAATTGTCTCTTAGAAATGTTTTTTAAAAAGGTGTAAGAAATTGTGCTTATGTTTGCAGTCCTGAAAAACATCATCTTCATGAGGGACTTAGTTCCATCCCTAGCTGTGAAGGCTGAGGAGTGATTTGGTATCAGTAAAGAGCTTGGGTCTAAGCTTCTGGGAGTTATAGCATACATAGAAATCGTACCCTCTTGACCCAAATGTTGACAATGGCACAAGTCTTATAGAATGGACATTCCTGGTTTGCTTCATAAAGAAAACAATGTAGGCATCTCTCTTAGGAGCAACGCATACATTTATTTCAACCTGAGAAAGACATCCTTTGGTTTAGCAAATAGAAAAAAGGGAGCTCTGCTGTAATTTATGTATTTTGATAAATGGGATTTTGTTTGTTTTTATTTCACAGTACGTCAATCCTGCTTTTGAAACAATGATGGGCTATCAAATAGGTGAACTAATAGAAAAGCAATTAACAGAAGTGCCTATAAATGAAAAAAAAGCTGATTTCCTAGAAACTATTAATTCCTGCATAAAGATAGGAAAGGTGAGTAATGCCATTGTATCATTTATCATTTGCCTCCTTTTGCCTGCAAAAGTTGTTATTGTCCAGGGATGACACATGGTGTAACTTAAAGCTTCATAGACACGCAGCATTTGCGACTTTCTTTCTCAAAGAAGAAGAGGAAAGAAAATTGCTCATTTTTAAGGGCTTCTTTATCTTTTCTTTCTTGGAAGAGGTACATGTTATATGATATCAAGTGACTTCTTTATAGTGTATGCTGTATGTAGCAAAAGCTGTGGGAATGCCAAAGAGAAACAAGATGGGTGCATGTTATCCAGTGTGATGTAAATGAGAAAAGAACCATGTTGAAGTATTTCAGCATGAAATGTGGAAGCTGATTTGCAAATTCAGAATATAAAACTGTCATGACAGCCATTTGCAATATCACTTGAGAGTGATAGGTGGTGTCTGTTGGCAGCTACCAATATCTTTTATTCTCTAATGACGTGGGAGCTGTCCCATGGATTTCCATTGGAAATGTTTGTTGCACCAAGGAAGTGCATGAGGAAGTGCAGCTGGCTTTAAGGGAGGTCATTACGGAGAGGCATTTCTGTTTGCTTGTTCACTCCTTTATGTTCCTTTGGGACTATTGTGACTGTAGTGTGAGGATCCATCTAGGAGCTTTCATTTGCATTTTGACAATGAGATGTAAATGCTTCCGGTGTAATTGAACATACCATAGTACCATATAGGAAGAAGATCATGGATATTGCACATATAGATTTGGGAACCAGTGTGTTTGTAGATGCATCATGGTCCGTGCTCAGCCCTGTGCCAGGATAGCTGGTTGGGTCATGCTGGCTGTTGTCTGCAGGGAAGCAGCCTGTTGTTGGCACAGAGCAGGGAGATGGTTGTGTATCTAGGCAGTGATAAAAAAGCACCAATGCAAAGTTCAGGTAACTGCCATGAGCATTCAGCAGCAAAAGCTGCACTCCACAGGTTCAGATTGCATGTGCATTTCAACAAGAATGTGTTGCTCTTTTCTACATATGTTGGCCTTTTGGAAGAGATCCAAGCAATAGACAATAGCTTTGATTATAATTATGGTGCTTCACACCTCTGTTGCCTGACTGAAATTGTTTCAGTAAATGTGTGTAATACTGAAGTGCTGTCAGGAGGGAGTATTTATGAAGTTATAATTTGAACACACTAGATGTGTCAGGCTTTAAATCTGCAACAGCAATTCTCAAGATATGAAGTGATCAAATTTTCAGTATTTTAGTGTGCTTTAATATTTTACTGTCTTTAATGATAGCAATATGTTTTATTCTATGAACGACAGAAATCTAACCCTAATCCATCTTTTTCCTTGTGCTTATTTTGCTCCTGGCTCTAGAACTTCCAGATGTGTGAGCTAATGAAATACTACTTATTTAAACCAGTCTGTCAGGAGCAGCTTAACCTGCCTTAGGTGGATATATTCTGTTTACATGGGGTTTGTATTTCCCTTTGGAATATTTTATGGCAATCTATGTAGCCTCACATTTACATGTTATTAGAAAAATGAATTGCAAATTAAATTATTACAGGAAGTATTTGAGTGGAGGTTAACTGTGCAGAGCAACCTTTGAAATGCTGCAGCTTTTTGAAGGTGCTTTAGTTTGAAATCATTTATGTCAAGATGTTACAGTGTTTTCAGAGGAACCTATTTTGTCCTTGGATCATTCTGACATGGTCTGTGTGTTGTTTTCAGGCTTGTGATTTCTTTATATCCTGATTTTAAAAGTCTGCTTCTCATTAAATAGGCTGTATTCTAGCTACTATAGGTTGTAGCATACCAAAAAGCCAACTGTCTACTCCTGTGATATCTCCTGTCAACAGGTTTGGCTTTTCTGTTTTAAACAAATATGGTAATATACAAAAATAACAGAAAGCAAGAATTTTTGATCTTCAGAAAAACACAAGCTGTATAAAATCTACTTCTAGTCTTTGAATGGAGTTTAGGAAGATAAAATCTTGCAGCATTTCCCCTCTTGTGCTGACAAACAGCACTGTGATAAAGTTCAGTATATCCAAACAAAAGTTCTTCGGCATCATACACCAAAATTGTTCCTTGCATGGTACATAGGGATTCTAGGATCAGGATGTTGTTTCTCCTAGCAAAAAAAACCCCAACTCTGGGAGTTCATTTTTTTGTTACTACAGCTGGCTGTAATTTGCAAGAAACCAGCATTATTGAAAGGCATTTTCATCTGTACATAGGCAGTTAAAAAACAAGTTATACTTTGTTCTTCTGTTTCATGATCCAACGACATCCATTAATTACAATAAAATGTGCATTTCTGATTAGAATTCTTGCTGCCTCTGTTCTGTGCAGTTTGACACAAAGCACTTTATCTTACTTTTGCTTTTTCTGAAGTGAGATGGATAGCTATCAATAAATCAGACCGTTCCTCTTGCTCCTTGGGAATTATTTGCAAGATAGCGGGTGTGGGAGAGAAATCCTGCTGTATGATAAAGGATCTATGTCAATTCCTCTCTAACTCAGCTTTACTTCCTGTGAGATTGTTCTCATGGCATCTTGTGTTCATTTTGGTTAGCTCTGTTTTCTACAGGTAGCTTGCTGAACTTTGCTGTCTAGCGCAAGAAGCCCCAGTCTAAAAGGAGGACTGAACTGGGGAATTACTCACTATGCATGTAGGGATCCTCAGTGGATAAATGCATGTCATGACCTTCTTAATGAAGTTTGAAACCTCTATGTTGATTCCCTCTATAAAGGATTAAACATTTTTTTACTGTATATGGTTTTTGCTTTGCATTCAATCCCAGCACACCAGGCTATGCAGAAGTGACTGATCCCTGTACTGTGTGGCTGTAGTGTAGGCATAACGATGAGCTTGACTGACAGCACATCTTGTGAAGTAGCTCTTCTCTGTTGGATTGCTGACAGAGGCTCTGCGAGGAGCATATGGTGTTCTTAAAATATGTTTAAGTAACGTCCCTGGGAGAGCTTTACCTACCAGCAGGAGTTTGGCTTGGACCTCCTATTTCTCTGAATTCTGCTGACCTTTTTCCTTCCATATTTCTTTCCACAGTTTTGTATGTTTTAGAAATTCACAAGTTGAAAAACCGATCTGTTGACTAGGAAGAACACATTGTGAATAACCTGTCTTGAAAAGAATGCATTTTCAGTGTGGGAATTATCCAATCTGCACCTTATGACTTCATCCCTTTGTGTAAACCCAGGTTCATTACCTGGGTTAGAGATTGATTACTCATCTCTGCCTCATCCTGGTTGTTAGGAAATTATTGATATGCATACTTTCAATTATGAGAGTGCTGAATTTTTTGATGCTTGCATTATCTTCATTTGTATTCCTCATGCAGCTCACAGAAGAAGATACTGTGCTCACTTCACAATTTGTCATGCACGGTTCTTTTCTCCAACAGATCTTCAGAAAAGCCTTTCATATGTTTTTCTGCACAGCTTGTCACCATGCTGCTCTCTCTGGGCTGGAGTCTTTATTTGCTGCCTCCATCGACATATATGCAAAACTGTTCTCTCTGTACCTGTGATCTGGCCTGAGATCTGTCAGTTTAACATAAATATGTATTATGTGCCTCATGAAGGTGTTTTCACCTATGTTTAAGATCTGATCTACAGTCTGCTGAATTCAACTGAATGTGATATAGAGCCAATTATTTATTAATCACTTGGTATTTATTAGGTGCCCAGCTCAAAATATCCATCTGTTAAAAAAGAACACCACTATTCTAGGGATGAAAATGTGTAAGCAGGTTTGTAAATCTTGTTGGCTGCCAGGTTACAAAAAAGAGGCTCTGTTGGGAGTTTACTTGTCCCATGCACTGCTCCCAGAAATGAAAGGGGGAGAACTGTAATTCCCAAATTTCTCTTTCCCCAAGTTTTCCTAAGTAACACTGTGAGGAGGCAGCTCCAGTCCAGGCAGCACATGCAAGGGGAGACCCCAGAGCAGTCCATCAGTGCTGTAGTATGTGCATTTGCTATGGTATTTGTAGCACAGTGTGAGAAGCAGCAGCATTGTGGAGGGAGAACTGGGAGGGAGCAGCAGGTAAGGGGCCCATGCCCTGGTGTGTGCTGAAGCCACCTTTAACCATGTGTGCATTCATCGACGCGGGAGCTTTCCTACTGCAAAGCACGACTACATGCTCTGCTGCAGGGAGGTGGTTTGGGCTCAGCGTTGGACCCTAGTGGTGCCTTCTGCATTTAAAATCTCTAAATAAAGAAAGTGATTGCTGTTACAATATTTCATTTTAAAGCACGTCTTAAACAGAGGAGAAGGGACATTCCTAGACTCTCATTAAGTGAAAATGAGGCTGTACACTAGAAAGGAATGTCTCATTTCCAGAGGAAAAAAGAATTCTCACTTCAAAATGAGAAAGTCCTTTCCACACTGTGTTTTTTCCTCATTTATGAATATTATCAAATAACTATGATACAGGCAGTCACAACCTGATACTTCAAAAATTGTCTTCTTAAATGTGATCCTGAAACCAGAGTGCTTTTAGAGGAGAGATGGGATATGACAGGCAGAATCCAGTAGTTATTCTACTAGACTTGTCTTCTGCTTTAAAAAATCCAGGATAAATCTCGGCCACTTTTTGAGACTGAAATGACAGTGTGGAAAGTAAATGTGCTAGGATAGCAAAATACTTTTAGTCACAGATACATTTAATGTTAACCAGTGATAAAACTTCCCAACTGTTCAGGAAAGATGGTGCCATCCAGAAGTGAAGGCAGACAGGTTGGCATTATGGTTTCGCACTGACATTCCTGTGCTAGGAAGAGTCATCGCAGTCGAGGAGAAAAACAGTTTAGCATAGCAGTCCCAGCCATGTGGTGTGTGGTCCTGGAGCAGGGCAGTGGGGTGCCCCACACTGTTAAAGCCTGCAGGCATTCCTGCAGGCTCTGGGGAAATCTTGCTTCAGGCAGGGGCTGGTCCAAGCTCCTGCTTTTGCAGGGGTTTCCAGGTGACACCCAGTGACACCCCCACCCCTTCCCACTGAGGTAGGACTGGGAAGAGAATACATGGTTCTGATTCCCACAGCAGCTGAGATTCAGCTGTTGTCATCAGGGCATTCACAAACTGCCTCTCCGGAAGTTCTCCATCCATTGGCAGCAGCATAGTGACCTACAGGTTAGTTACGGGGAGAAATTCAAGAGTGAGGACAGTTAAAACCATTCCTGGCTGGTTTTGCATTGTAAGACAGCTTTCAATGAAAAAAAAAAAAGGATCAAAATAAAGCTTCTCTTCCTGTTTTATCTGAACTTCCATTCATTTGAATTCCTTTTTCAGGAATGGCAAGGAATGTACTATGCGAAAAAGAAAAACGGAGATAGCATACAACAAAATGTGAAGATACTACCTGTCATTGGACAGGGAGGGTAAGTATGAAAGCTAAAGCCATGATCTAGGCTCAGTTTAGGGTTCAGTTGCTTTCAGCAGAGAATGGGTTTACTGTTACTAAGTATAAAGGAAACACGCAAAGAAGGGTGCCTTGGACCTCTGCATTTAATTTCTTGAGGCAAAATCAGCTTGACGTGCTGTGCACAGGGAAAGCAAAATTCCAATTCTTCCCAAAAAGGTGCCAAAGATCCAGATGTGCTCACTTGTGTCTGAGAAAGTGGGGGCTGTTCAGCCTGGAGAAGAGAAGGCTGCATGGAGACTTCATTGCAGACTTCCAATATTTGAAGGGGGCGTATAGGGATGCTGGGGATGAACTATTCATTAGAGGCCGTAGTGATAGGAGAAGGGGTAACAGGTTAAAACAGGGGAAGTTTAGATTGGAATTAAGGAAGAAGTTCTTTCCTGTAAGGGTGGTGAGGCACTGGAATGGGTTGCCCAGGGAAGTTGTGAATGCTCCATCACTGGCAGTGTTCAAGGCCGGGTTGGACAGAGCCTTGGGTGACATTGTTTAGTGTGAGGTGTCCCTGCCCAAGGCAGGGGGTTATAACTAGATGGTCTTAAGGTCCTTTCCAACCTTAACTATTCTATGATTCTAAGTGCAAGTGCACCCTCTTATTACTGTGCCGTGTTGGGACCACCAGGACCTATGTCCTGTTGCACTGTGTACCCTCCATACTCATCTGCTCATGGTTGTTGCCAAGTGTCTTTATGTGGAGAGGTCACTATGTGCTTTGATTCTGGTCAAAATTCAGTTATGTCTTGAAGTTTTGTATTTTTGTCCAACTTGGAGCACACAATTATTTGTACATTTATGATGAGTCCTTCTGCACTATATTGGAAAACATAGTGGATCAGACTGCATGCAGTAGTAGTTTCAAAGCCCTCTAAGGCAACTTGAATGTTAATTAAAGTCACAGCACATTATCTTCTGGAGACAATCATTAGAAGGTTGTGTCTTCATGAAGGAAAGGCCAAATGTAGCTTCTTCATCCAGTTACTTCCTAAAAAAAAAATGTGGTTTGGGTTGATTTCATCCCTGAAAGTAATTCACGTTTCCTATTCCCCATCAATAGAGTAAAAACATATTTTCAGCTTAAGATGCCAAACTTCTAAGACCAATATAAATTGTATGCATTGCCTCTTATGGAACAATCTAAACCCATTTAAATCTTGTTTAGAAAGTGTTCTGGTAATCCAGGGTGTGGTTTTCAGTTTGGTTGCTCTATCTCTAAATCCTATATATGGTTTTGGTTGCTGGACTGCACTATTGCATGTTTTGCATTTATATCATACTTAAAATATCCTACTGTAGCCCAGAAGAAGCTGGGGCAGTGGGGGGAGAAAAAGGAGGAGATAATTGTTGCAAAAGATGCTTCCAGTTTTTATCCCTGTTGCATGCAGAACTGCAGGGTTTTTCTATTCCCAGTTGAGCATTCTTGCCAGGGCAGGATTTGTCCTATGTTAATTTGTTGCTTTTACCCATTTGGTGTATCAGAGTGAATTAGAGATGAGGTTAGGATGGGATCTAACACACTGTTTTTTGCCTACAGAAAGATTAGACACTATGTGTCAATTAGTAGACTGTGCAATGACAACAATAAGGTAAGTGAAAATAGTACTATGCTTGCTTTAGCTTGAGCCCTAAATATTACAAAATAATGGGAAAGTTCTGACTAACTGGATTTCTCATACTGAATTGTAGGCGGAGAAGACATGTGAATGTATTCAGGCTGAATCTCAGACAGGTATGACGCATCTCTCCTGTCCTAATAACTGGAGAACGTACCTGAGGAAAGAATAAAGCCCATTGTTAGCGATCTGATGGAAAACCACATTTGCACAGGACAGTCTGAACAGTACTGTGTAGCTGTTTAGCTGGGAATCTAGCTCAAAAGGCAGGAAAATAAATACAGGCCCTCTCTACCTGCCTCATTTGTTTTAGAAGTAATATAAAGGAACCCACCCTTGAAAACACAGTAATACCAAGTTGGTATTGTGGTATTTATGGATCCACATTTGTGTCCACATGAGAAGTGTCACATTTCACTTGTAGGTAGTGGATCCCTGTGACAAAATTAGAAATCAGAAGGATGCTGTCAAGTCATTTTTTGCTGTGGCTGGTTTATAGCGAGTAGCATGTACGTTTGCCTTGCTTTTATCTGTGCCCTGGGGTATTTGCACATGGGTGGAAATGAAGATGACCAACACTGGCCATTCATCCTTATCCCACATATCAACACTTTAATTAAGGAATCCTTGGCATGTGTGCTGCAGATATCTGTTAATTGTAGCCTCTGTAGCACGGGTTGTATCTGTTGGAGTCCATAAGGGACCTAGGATACATTACTTATTTTGCTAGCATGTGGTCTGCTTTGGTCCACCACTTCTTTGTGGCAGCTGTTATTGAGTGAACGCAGGTGTGTTGCACAAGTTGTATTCACAACTACAACTGTGTCATGGCATCACAAGGGGAACTTTTCCTTCCACATTGTTAAATCACTTCCTCAAAAATACTTAGGCATATTCTGCCAGAGCATGAATGGGTTCATGACTGTAATTGGACAAGAGTTTAAAAAGGGGCTTTCTCTGGCTCTCATCTGCTGAAGCATTGTGATAGCTGTCACTCAGCTGCTATCAGGCTTTCTCTGAGTTTCAGTTCCTTTAACATACATGTTAGGCACAACTTAATGTCACTCATTGTACAGTATCATTTCTCCACAGATATTCAGACTTGCAGACAAAAGGACATGAGAAAAGGATCACTAGATGTCAGATCCACAACATCACGAGGGAGTGATGGTATGTTAAACAAGTAGTTTTTACCAATTTCCCAATATATATTCAGATTTTTATCTGCATATATGCATACACATACAAATACAGTATATGTATATATATACATACACAAACAGGAATAAAACAGCAAGTCATCAATTCATGAACAACTTCACATTTGTCAAATAGCCCCATTTTCTTCTCCTGAGCTATGCTGAGTCTTTTTTTTTGAACCAGTGGAGAATGGAATGCTATTGTCTGCCACCCTGCATGGAAGACCTCATGAGATTCAACATAGCTACAGGTGTCAAAATCTAAGCCTAAAAAATTACATTTCTTATCTCTGATCTTGAAAAAAATATAAAGATAATTTTCTTACTAAGTTTTTTTTTTCTCCCTATGTTGTATTTTGCTTCATTAGATTGTCCCAAACTTGATAGATGTGTCACATATTAGAAGCTGTTGCTGATACATGAGTTTGTTAAAACATACATCATTACAGTCTTGACAGCATACACTATTGAAGCATGGAAGTGAGAATACAATGATGCACCAGTATAGCAAACATAGCATTGATTCTTCTTCTTGAGAGCTGCTTAATACAAAGAGTAACAGTCTGCATTTTATAGGTAGCACAACGTAATTATCCAGAAAAATCCTGTCTTGACGTTTTCTCTGCAGAACCAAAATTGGTAACTGATAGGAAACAGTTGTTTTCCAGTTTACAGTGAATAATAGGCCATGACCTCTGCCATTTTAATTTGGCATGGCTATCTTCACTTCAAAGGAGCTTCACTTATTTACCTCAGCTTGGAAGCTGACTCATTATGACTTGTGTTTCATCAGGGAGCAGAATTTACCTGCCTTTGCCTGCTAGTTTATACACACATACCTGTAGTCTTTTACTGAGTTTTTAAATGAATATTTTATTCAGTGAAAAAAACAAAAACAAACTGTACTTTTGCCAAGCTGTTACTTATATCTGATCAGGGATATCAGTGGTTCAGCATGCATCTTGTGTGTCCCCAGCATAACAAACAAGTACATGCCTTCTGCAGTAGATTGCCTCTGAAGAGCACAGCAGGGTAGCAGTTCAGAAAATGAATACAATTTTCTTGGCTGAATCTTCCTGTCATGCCTTGTTGCTGAAATCAGGATACAAATTCTGCTTTGTTTCCCACACAGGCAGCTCACAAAGGCGGCGCTCTTCTATGGCCAGGGTACATTCCATGACTATTGAAGCACCCATCACCAAGGTAATGTGCACTGGCACTAGCTGTTGTCAGTTTTGCTGTACTGGAGTGTTGGGCACAAGGTTCCCGTCCAAACTGAGGAACAAGGCAGCACCAGCTTCTGGTGCAACTTCTTCCCCTGTTCCACCTGCCCACTGAGGGAGCGCCAAAAAGCCAAATGCTCTAAATGAAGTTTTCCCAGGCTGTGTTAGCAGAGTGTCCATGTGGTCAGCCATTGCATGACCCTTCTTACTTAGGCATTGTAAACTGCCTTCTGAAACCATTCAAGGATTTGGAAAAATCAGCTCACTAATAAATTGAGAGAGGCCAATGGGAGAAGGTTTTAGTAAACCTATTCAGAGACACCTTGAGGCTGTGCCTTGAATAGGAAAGTTATTAATAAGACTGTTTTTAAGGTCACAATCTTGTTCTCAGAGTCACTAGCAAACATCAGTACTTTATTAACATTCCTTTCATTTTGTTTCTCCCACATGTGGATTGTAGATCTTGTTTATTTGCTATGAGTTTTCCATAGTAATTGATGAGTGTCTGTTTTTTTCTTGAATCACTTCTATATTCAAAACATGTCTAATGCTAAACTAGGTAATAAACATCATCAATGCTGCACAAGAAAGCAGTCCCATGCCAGTTGCAGAAGCTTTAGACCGGGCTTTGGAGATTTTAAGAACCACTGAATTGTACTCTCCACAACTGGGGACAAAAGATGAGGATCCACATACAAGTGACCTTGTTGGAGGGTTAATGACAGTAAGTACATACTGCCACAAATGGCTATCCATTAATGTTTCACTGCCTGATTTTCCCAGTTACTCAGTCTTTATTATCTGGCATGTGCTTTGCCTCTACAATGCAAATTTTCAGGAAAAACTGCACATCTCTTTTTTTTGGATTTCTCCTCCCCCCCTCAAAAAAAAAAAAATGTAGCTCTGAAAATGGGAAAAAAATTGACAAGTTCCTTGGGAGCATTAGTTTTGCTGGCAATGGAAGGGAAAGCCAATTCTTTCTCCGACGTGATTCATTTTAGAAAAGTATAGATTGGAAAGGGAGAAAGAAAGATGGCTAGACACTTTGTTAGGGTTAGAATGGCAGGTTTGAGGAGGTTTTCAGTGTATAGGAAGAATGTGTTTTCAAAAGAATACAACATACATATTTTTGTGGCTATTTCTTGGATTATATTTGTACCCATACATACTCGAAGAAAGATCAAAGTGCTCTGAGCTACATCAATGTTCATGTATTAAAATGTGATCAGGCTCCCCAGAACTCATTATTTAAATAAATAAGGCAAAAAAAAGACTAAAGAAGGCATGTATTATGTTGCTATGTTATGAAAGGAGGAATGGGGGGCCATTGGAAGAAGCAGCATTGTACCCAAGGTTGAACAAAGGCCATATAGCAAAGCAAGGGTTGAACCCAAAACTTCAGAGCCCGTAGTCTGGCCCTCCTAATAACTGGAAGAACTTGGATGAATGTTGCCTGTGCCTTAAGGATATGTGTTCCCCTTAGTCTGTATGTTGCGTACAAAAGGCTACCTCAGAAAAAACCTGACAGTGTTAGATGCAAAAGGCTCATGAGATGAGCTTTTCAGAGATTTCTCTGGACTGTTATAATTTCATGCTGTAACTATCAAGAATCTTGAAACAGTTTCCATATATTTTTACCTTTAAAATACCACAGCAAATGTCTGATCAGGAGAAACATATAACAGGCTTCAAGAATTCCAGAAGACCTGAATGGCTCACGTAGGGTTGCATTCACTTAATAGTCAAGATAATTATTCTTTTTATGAATCGTTGGTTCTTACATGCATTTGTATTCTGACTGTGTTCAGTCCATGGTCCCAGAACATGTAGGTAACAATACTGCAGAATACAAAATCCTTACTAAAAATAAAGCAAGTACTATTTTATGGAACAATAGAAAAGCTGAGAAAATCCATTTCAGAGTATGGGGCTTTATGGTATAGTATGTGTTTTAAAATGATCTGGAAGAAACTTTTTTCCAGCAAAGGGTCTGTTGAAAACAGAATCATGTTATTCCATTTAATGTTCAGAAGTTATGTCTGTATAGGAGAACAAGTATCAGGTTATTGGATTTGAACTCTCAAGCAGAATTCATGATGGGAAGCACATTTTGAGTTCAAAGATGGATTTGCCAGATACAAAAAAGCTGCGATTTCAAGTCTTAAAAAACTAATATTTTATTCTAAATGATAGGCAACATCCTAAATCATGTCCTAAATATTTGTGTCATAGCAGGGCTATTGAAGATTCACTGTGCCAGTTATAGGAGTAGTACTCCTTTTTAGATCACAAAACTCCAGACTTATTTACTTACAAATGTGAAAATAAGAATGAGATAGAACAATTCTTTTAAGTGCAGATACTCCATGCTCATATACAGCATCCACATTTACTTCTGCTTTACTTTGTGTGCACACACATTTTTATTAAGATGCATTCAGAAGGATTTTTTTTTAGTAAGTATTTTTTTATGTCATGACCATTAATATGCAGTAAGTAACAGCTCTATACCTCAGAAGAGCAAACAGGATTTGGATCACAGCATTTAGAAGTATGAGGAGAAAAGGAAATATTAAAGGTATAGTTCTGTTAGTTTTAATGTTTTGTCTCAGTTTGCACATCTAGGGATCATGCCAGAATTGAGCTGAGGAGGCACTGAGTTGGAGAACAAGCAAGCCTACGTTCTTCTTTAATAGAAGGGAAGCCCCAGAGTAGTTTGTCGCTCTGCAATCCCAGAAGCAAATAATGAGATTCTTATGCTGCTGAGGTGACCTGATCTGACAGTACCAGGGGGAGAAGAGCAGAAGCATGTCTCCACCCATTCCCTCTCACTATTCATCTTTGCTTGTTGATAGAAAGTATGTGGACGTACTGTGGTTTGTGGTACACATCCAGAACCTGTGTATGTTGTCTGGACAGAGGCAGATGTGAGGCTGTAATTCCAGACTCCCATCTGCACCTAAGATTTTTAACTGAGTTCATATTATATCCTGCAGTTTCATGTTGTATCTTGCAGTTTCTTATCCATTATGAGCTACATGTAGAACAAGCAAATCTTAACAGTACACACAAATAAGGGAGAGGCAGCTTTGATGACTGTGACAGGTTACAGTCAGGTTTCTTTAAAGGCATTGTGCTACTTATTTGGTATCATCATCTTGTAGACCTTTTGTACAATAGCCTCCATTTAACTCTCAGCTTTTATTTAACAGGATGGTTTACGAAGATTATCAGGGAATGAATATATATTGTCAGCAAAACGTAAGTTTTAACTGGGTTGTTACTGAGATATTAAATCATGTTAAGAAATATAAGAAATAGGAGAAATGTGATCAGATGTTCTTTTTTATTAGCATGGTTTGGGCTTGTTTTTATTTAAAGCATTGTTCTGTAGCTTTATAGAAATGACAGTTGCTAGATAGTATTACAGAAAAGCAAACATCTATATTGAGTAAAAAGGTTATTAGTGGTGATTTGCAAATATACTCAACAGAAACTCATCAGGTCGCTGGCAGTTTGAGCTCTCCAATCTCCCTCAATGACATACCCCCACGGATAACAGAGGCAATGGAAAATGAAGAACAGTGGGATTTTGATATCTTTGAACTTGAGGCTGCCACTCATAAAAGGTCAGTAAACTCAAGAGCTCATAAATTGAAGTTGCTGAAAGCTGACTTAAATGTCATCCTGTAATCAGCTCTTTAATTTCTCTACTTGTGATTTTAAAGTGGAATTACTTTTAATTTCAAAGTCAAATGTTTGAAATATTGTCATTTCTTGTTGTGTATGAACCTATTAAATATCTTCTGTTTCATCATATGCTATTTCCTGCAGATTCCCAGTGGATATAAGTGAAGATTATATATCTCTGATATGGTATAATAACAAAGCAACATAATTTAAGAAGTCTTCCTTTTCTGTTCTCAGTAATAGAAAAGTTCTACAAATCAAATTGTGGTCTTGTGGAGATTCAAATTCAAATTATAGCCAACAGCACATAGAGTCAACGTGCTGGTCTTAATTTGATCAGTTGATACAAATCATGTTTTATTTTCTTTCATGTAATTGAGTAATTTTTATTCCTAAGCAGTGCAAATACAGCAGAATTCCAGTTGCCTTTCTCTGGGATTAGAAGAAGGTCTTTATGCTAAAATCTTGGCAGGCTACATGTTATATATAAGATTAACTGAAGAATATTTACTCATAAAAAGTAGGGCATGGCAGTTTGCATCACAGATGTTTTCAAAAGCAGATCAACAGTTTTGCTAGACTGTACTTCATTAGTAATAAATGTTCCCACTAAGTCTGTAAATTCATCTTTCTGTTTAAATCCTTGGTTTTATTTTCTGATGCAGATCAAAAGTTCTTCTTTGGGTCTAGTTTCATTTACCAGGCTTTGTCTTAGCTTATAGTGTCTATGAGACACTAATTTGGATGCTAGAATGAATTGACTATCTTAAACCCTCTTCAAAATCCCAGACCTGTAAGAGCTTTGAAAGGTATTAAAAACCAATGTCTAACAAAGATACCTGGCAGTTCGTTAACATACATGCACTTCATTTTCAGACCATGTTTTTTTATTCTTCTTGAAAGTGATTTTATTGTGAAGAAATTTGCATCCAGTTACTTTAGGTTTTTTTTTTTGTTTTCTTTGGTTTATTTCCTTTGCTGTTTCTATTGTGTTTCTAAAGAAGTGCTACAGATAAAGTAATTAAAAAAAAAAATTCACAATATAATCAGTTTATGTGATTTTAAACACCTAATATGCATATTGCAGTAACTTAAGAATTAGTTATCCCAGCCAACATGCATGAGATCACCAGATAGGCTTCTCTCTTCTTACTGATTTGGAGAGTTGACAGAAGGAGAGAAGAATTTCTTTGTTGTCTGTGCTCATATTAAAGGTATAATGATGACTGCTTCTTGCTGTGTTTAAATAGAGGCAATTCATTTATTAAGAGAATTAAAGTGATCTCCAATGAATCACAAGTTTGACTATGTTGTTAGTATTGTCTTAAAGTCAAGATAATTCATTAAATCTAAGCTTTTGTGCATTAGAGTTCACTGACATAGAAACCCAGAGAGACCTTTGTCCCACAGTGCTACACAGGAGAGGATTAAGAAGAATTTAACTTTAGCGTATTGTGATTCCAGTATGTGACATAGTATTGTTGAGTGCTTTTGCCGAAAGTTGTACACCCAACTCTAAATGGCCTCAGCAGCTCTAAATGACCTCACCTCACCTGTCAGGTGCAGCAAAAAAACAGAGCACTTGCGGCATCTGGAATCAAGCAGGAACGTGACATTTCAAAATAGGGATTGAAGAGCTATTTTTGAAAATACATATTTGAAAATAATTACCACTATACCTGTTCTTCTTAAGCAAAAAATGAGGTGGACAAGAAAGCAGTGGCGGTAACTGGGTGTAAAATGAAGTCTAGTGGACTGAAACTTGATTTTTTTTTAAATTGATTTGCTCTATTAAACATATTGCACTTTCACAGCTTTCAGATTAGAAATATTCTGTACTGCTGTTCTGATCTGCATTCACCTGCCAGTTGTCTGGGTTTAAATTGTGCAGTTTGGCCTGGGAGAAGCAAGAGTACTGGGGTACAGTGGTATTGGCTATTTCTGGAGATAGATGTCAGACTTGGCTAGCCTGAAGGTTCATCTGGCCCTTACACTCTTCTAGAAATGGCATACTCTGGCCTGGCATTTGCTTCCAGAATACTGCCATCTTTCAACCTCTATTGCATGCAAAGCCAGTGAGCAATGGAAACCAGCAAAGGTGGGCGTAAAATAAATGGAATAGATCTGCAGCACAGAAAGAATAATGATTGTGGCACTATATTGTACAGATAGACTTAATCTAACTGTTAAACAAGCCAGCTTAGGAATCTGTGGCAGCAGCAAGGTAATCACCTCCCTCCTCTCATGCACAGAGTTTAGTACTTGCTAATTTATATCCTTTGACTTCAGTCTACATGTATCCAGGATAGACTCCCCAAACCCCAGAATAGTGCTTCATGTAGTACAGCAGCAATATGGAACCTTTTTATATTCCTGGAACTGTTGGGAACTGGCATGGTTCTGAGTGTGCATATGATGGGTAGGCAGAACATTTCTATAGGTTTAGCATTATTCTGTAACAAGTCCTTATACCAAATCTGACATATCATCGATTAAGAATTCATACTATTTATGCTATGTAATATTCTCTTAGCTCATTTATTTTAAAACTTTGTGGGTTTTGTCTCCACAGGCCTTTGGTTTATCTGGGTCTCAAAATATTTGCTCGCTTTGGCATCTGTGAATTCCTAAACTGTTCAGAATCAACTCTGAGGTCGTGGTTACAAGTTATTGAAGCTAACTACCATTCCTCCAACTCCTACCATAATTCTACTCATTCAGCAGATGTACTACATGCCACTGCTTATTTCTTGTCTAAAGAAAAAGTAAAGGTGAGTCTATATTTATAACAAATACTGTAGGTGGGATGTAAGGTGCAATCAAAGGAAGATCTCTCAAAAAAAATGCCTAGAGCCAAATGTCTACCTAATACCAACCAATTTGATCACTCTGAGGTCAAAGAACTGGGCTATTTTACATGAGTTCTAGTGTCTCTCTCATAGTACGTATGAAAGGGTGGATACTGTTACAGGAATTCAGCTCTTCTTGATGGGAGAGTAAGAAAACCAGCTTTTAAAACAAAACTTCATACAGATAAATTTTCTCAGACAGGTGAGCTAATGACACAATTATTTTTGTGACTGTACATGCCAAATACAGACTTAATGCAAAAATCACCATTTTTTAAGCCTTGTGATAGTCATTTTGCAGAAGACTCCCAGGGCATTACAGGCCATAAAATAGTTTTAGTACTTCTAAAGCTGTATCACCCACTGGGCAAGATGCCCTGAGGTTTAAAGAGACTGCATTGGAGGACAGTATTGAAAAAGATTAGTAGTTGAAGTCTCTTGTACCATAACACCCGCTGGCATATTACAGCCACTGAGAACCTGAATAAATCAGAGCAACCTTTGCTCTCACATGGCCAGAGGGCAGACTGGAGAAGGGGAATTACAACAGTGCGTGTATGTGTATGCAGTAGAGTGGCAGTACATATTTCTGATTTTTTGGATAGAAATTCCTACTCTGAATTGGCCTGCATAAGGATTGTGTTAGTAATGGGCACCTGGCTGAGACTTTTGTACCTATAAAAAAGCTTCTGACAGCTCATTAAATCTGTAGTAAGTCCCTTGACCTGGAGCTGCAGCTCATTAATACGCTCTCTGGAGTCAGACTTAAAAATACTATATGCCAAGTGATGTTTTCAGCACCTGATTTGCCAGAGGTTTAGGTGGTCTTCCCAAGAATAGCTATGAAAAACAGACAGGATGAAGTTTAGATTGGATATGAGGAAGAAATTCTTTTCTGTAAGGGTGGTGAGGCACTGGAATGGGTTGCCCAGGGAAGTTGTGAATGCTCCATCGCTGACAGTGTTCAAGGCTGGGTTGGACATAGCCTTGCGTGTCATGGTTTAGTGCGAGATGTCCTTGCCCATAGCAGGGGGGTTGGAACTAGATGATCTTGAGGTCCTTTCCAACCCTAACTATTCTATGATTCTATGAACTGGACTCATTTCAATGCCACAGAAGCATGACTGTGGCCTCCTTTTCCAGAATGTTATTTCCATTCCTCTGTAGATAGAGGAAGAGAAAAAAACCCATTGCAGCAGAAGAGAATCAAAGCTCAAAATTCTCTGTTTATCTTTTCAGAGTTAGAGCCCAGCTGCTTTTGTGTTGTCCAGAGTGCAATTTGCCCTAAACACAGAAGGCCAAATTCTGCCACTCAAATACTGAGATTTTTTTTCAGTGATTGAACTCAGTTCTTGCCTGGGAAAATCTTCAGGTCCTACATTGAAGCAGTATTCTCAGGACTTGTCTCCACCTCTGTGCCACAGGAGTTAAGATGGCAAAGTTAGAATCTGTGACCTGAAGTTGGGGATGAAGTTGCTATAAATTTCCCATGAAGTTTGCTATGTCACTCAGGGAGTAAGTGTCAGATACACTGCTGTGGTCCTATAGGTCAAGTATTCTCCAGTTTCTGGCCATTTTCCATCTGCACAGGTCTTTCTCAGCCAGACTGGGCACTGGTTAGTGTGTACAGCTGAGGAGAGCCTGATCTAAAAATCTCTCTTTCCTAACTTCATACCACAAAAATAAAACCCCATGAGCAGTAGCTGAAAGAAAGAAGGAAGAAGCTAACACAAGGCAGATGATATTTCAGACAATGCTAACTATGAACCTGGAGTGGAAATAATTCTTTGTCTTTTCTTATTTTCTACAAGACACTCTTGACAGTCCTTAATGAATAATATCCTAGCTGTGTCAAGTCAAGTCACTGCATGAATTTCAAGAGATATAAAGTAGGGACGGGATTGTTTTTTCACCTACCAAGTCTAACCATTGTGAATGGAACTGTCAAAGCTGGTAGAAAATTTGGGCCTTAAATTCAAGGTAATTGGAATGGAAATTATCTGCCCTGCTCCCAGATTCAACTGGGAACATATCTGCTTTTGCGTCTCTTTATGAGATTTTTTGGTCAGAATTCTTTCATATCTGTGATCCTTCACAAAAAGCCAGCATAAACACAGCATAAAGGCTAGTTTCCAAACATATACAATATTTTTCTGAGATGCTTGGTTCTTTATCTGCTTCATGCTATTAATACAGTATTAAAACTGAAGTACATAACCTTGAAAGTCAAATAGTTTTGTATTTAATTGTAAAGTAGAAATAATTAGACATAAAGCAATGGCCAGTGTAAATAGACATAAAGCATGGAGCGCAGCATGCTAACAGAATCAGAACTTGATACAGAAAGTATAGAACAGAGTCATGTAATTTTTCCATAGATGTAAACCATCAAGTATTCTTCAGAGAATCCATATTAGCTGTAGCCCCAGGACACTGTTATAGAACAGGATACATAGGAAACAGTCCTTACAGATTGTAAACCTACCTAGAAAGTAAATGGAATGTGATTAGGACACATTAAGTTTCCAAAAGAAATGAAGGGGTCTGGTGGAAAAAAAAGTAATTTTTAGCAGTATTGGTCTTTTTTCTGAGCCAAATACCCTAACTCTGAGTGAAATTGGTTTCTGTGTTGTTAGAAAAAAAAAAAGCACCCTAGTTTATTGCTTTTTATTTGCTTGATTTGCTTTGTCAAAGGTGGGGTTAAGGCAAAATTCAAGAGGCACAAAATGGCCAAAAAAGTTATAAAGTGTTCAGTGAAGCTTATAATGAATTTTCCATTGCTCTGTCTAAAACATCTGACCCTTACTGCAGAGTCCTGGCTTTTATTCCTCAGCAACTTGGCTGAATCTTATGGACAGAGTAGGGTTTCCCATAAGTCTGCCAGGAAAACTAAGCATCCTTCTATTTTCAGCAAACTCTGGATCCGATTGATGAGGTTGCCGCACTCATTGCTGCCACAGTCCATGATGTGGATCACCCAGGAAGAACAAATTCTTTCCTGTGCAATGCTGGCAGTGAGCTAGCAATTCTCTACAATGACACGGCAGTGCTGGAGAGCCATCATGCTGCCCTGGCTTTCCAGCTCACCACCAGGGATGGCAAATGCAATATATTTAAAAACATGGAGAGGTAAGCTTAAAACCCAGCATCCTTGTCTGCCCACTGACATCCCTCACGTTCTTCTGTGTGACATAAGATAATGCAATCAAGCATCCTAGAGGGGGGCAGTGCCTCATGGATAACTGTCCATAGCCTTTGTGAAGTTTGCTTCTAAACACGTAGAATTGCTTCTGCCTGTCCTGCACAGACTTAGGAGTAATCCTATGGTTTCAGTTCCCCCTGTTTATAAAAAGGCAGACTCTATCTAAGGAATTTAGTGTGAATACTAATGTTAGTAAGTCTAGAAGAATTGTTTTGTATCATTGGACATAGAGGACAAGCTATGGCTGAGTGGGTAAATGTTTGCTGCGTAGAACTAGGATGGAAAGAGTCACAAAGCATCAGTCAAAAAATGAATGCCTTGTTTCAATGGAAAGGATAGTGAAGGACCTGTTGTTCTTCCAGCTCTAGAAAGGCATCTAGGGTGAGGATGTGACCATTGCCTTGGCCCTCTCAAGATACAGCAAAAATGTACTGCTGAAATCTTGGCTGGAACATGAGCCACTGCCCAAGTGCCTGTGCTAAAAGCCTTGGTAACGTGCTGGTGTGGCATGTCCTGGCAGCCCTCCTGAGTAGCTGGTGCGTCTGCACAGCTCTAGCACTGTTTCTGCTAGAGATCCAGGCATAGCACATATGTCTCTGCACACCAAAGGGTAATTCATCCAACACAGATGCAGTTGCCCAAGCCCTTATTACTGTTCTTTCCTCCCCCAACACCTTTCTTCAACAGAAATGGTCTGTAGCATTTTTGTTAGACTTGTTTTAGCAAGCAGCCCTTTGTGAACCAGCCAGCATTCTTAATTGTTTCCTTCTTTAAACAGGAATGAGTATCGAACCCTTCGCCAAGTCATTATTGACATGGTCTTAGCAACAGAAATGACAAAGCACTTTGAGCATGTCAACAAGTTTGTCAACAGCATTAATAAACCCTTGGCAGCGCTAGAAGAAAATGGGGTAAGCAACACTGCAAGTCCTTAAAATGATGAGGCAGGGACTGGGGACCCTTGGCAGTAGGACATCCCCACGTGGTACTATGGGGCAGTTCACCAGAAACATGGAGGAAGAGAGACTAGAAACGTGTCTTTGACCTCTGGGTTTGAATGCCCTTCTGCTTAACATGATTGTCACACCACTGAGGGTGAGTGAGGCTCACTTGGATCCTGTTAATATTGCAATGTTATGATGTCATCCTTGGGGCCAGAACCTCGGGCTGTCTGTTTTCCTGTTAAAAATGCCATTTTGATGAGCACAGTCATTCCCACAGAGAGAGTGCTAGTGGCAAGACTTGGCATTGTTGTTGGGCATTTCTGCAAAGAAGGCAAGATCTGGCTCAGAACAGAAACTGAATTACACCCTCAGTCACAATAGGAACCGCTGGTGATGCAGCATAAGTGCAGGTGATTGTCTGCCATATGCTGCATTATGTGGAAATGAGGGCCCTCAGCCTCCAGCACTGCCTGACAGCACTCATGGGTTTCCTATTTCTTTTTTAATCTTTAAAATATATGATGATGGCATTATAGATCACATAGACATAATCAATAGCCATCTGGAACCCCATGGACAAAATGAAATTGCCTGCTGAGAGCTCATTCTGAAAAGAGCACACCGATTTCAGTAACAGCTTCAGCCAGCAGTTTTGTTGCCAGTAAGAGCAGTGTATAATTTTGTTGGAATGATTTTTTGCAAGGAAAAGGTTTTCAGAACTGGTTATAAAAGTGTATAGGTGGCAATGTCCTGTAGGAGCTGTCATGGTTTTCTGCGTTTTCTTACCGTGGTGTTTAGAAAGCCACATTTATGACTGTTGTGTATAATGGGGGAGGCAGCCTTTTTATTATCTGAAGGTGGGAGAGGAACAGGTCTTGTTCCTTCATCCATAGAAGCAGACTGGAGGTTAACTGGAGAAGAGTACTTTTGTCCACAAGAAGGAAAATGTTTCCCTTCTTTTGTCTGGGAGTTTCTCAGTTCAGGAGGTTCCTGTTAAAAGGCCTGTAATATGTGAGTGGGTAAACCAGATCGTTTGCTGTGTTTCTTACTAGCAGAGCAACGCTGGCAGATCTAGTCTAGTTGTGTATCTGATTGCAGCAGCACTGTGTGTTTCTTGGCCTGGTTTCCAGTCATGGAGGTGACTCAGTTTGCATTTGCAGACTGAGCTGCCAACTGTGTGCTCCAAATCAGACAGTTCCACTTATTTTTTTTAATTGTTTTTATACATATTTGTTCAAGGAGCCATGCTGAGAAGCTGCTTTGTTTGTTTCCTTTCTTCTTTTGTTTCGTAAACTGAAAAAAATCCTTTCCAGCTCCAGCATCCTTTATCCTCCCATTTCCTTTCATGATGTCATCTAAACCTGTCACAGGAAGCCAACATCTGACATGCAGAGACACCTCTGCACTCTGAGCAGGATGCTGGGACTAAGCACAGTTAGCACATTTTATTCCCAAGACTGCATGTAGCAAGCAGAACTGTGCTCCTGGTTTGAACAGATCTCAGAAGCGAACATCCTTTCTTGATTCTTGGATATTCTCTGCTATTCTTGACCGCATGATCTCTAGTAATTTTATATGCTTCATTTCCATGCTTGTGTGCCTGGAGCTTCCATCACTTTATTTTGGCTTTCTCTTACATAATTTTGCCATGTATTTGGAGGTGTATGCACCTCGGTTTGTTTCCTTCATATTTTGCCTTCCACATATCTAAAACTGAGGGAAAATAGTTGGTTTGGAAGTCTCACTTTGGTAAGAACTATAGAGCTGCTGTTTCTGAGACAGTTTACTACCAAATAATATTTTTTTCATTATTGTCAGTTTCTTCCATTAGAAAGAACTTTCTTCCACACAAGAACTTTCTTCTGAAAAATATGTCCAAGGAAAAGAGCAGAATGTTTCTGCTGCTTTGTATCCACCTCTTTGTACAAAATACTGCAGGAACTGGTGGCATATTGTCATTATCATCATTACTGTTAACTTCTTCACTGTTCTGACTGTAGACCACAACTTTAAGTGCCAGAGAATCTAGTATATTCCCTGCTTCAAAGAGTTTCTGTTCCATGTAGGTAGTGTTGTAAATTTCTGTATCTACCCATCTCTAAAGAGTCAAGCAACAATGCTGTACTTATAGGTAATTAAAAAAGATATTTTAATCCTGAATCTCTGTCCTTTGGAAATTTACTTCATCAGAGCTCCACAGAAATAGCTTCTAATCTGGATCATCATATTAGCTGTATATTGGCTCCAAATATAGAGTATGTTGACACCCTTGTATGTGCAGTCTGGGAACCAAATATAAGCTGTGTGTGGGCTGAAAACTTCCATAGACTTTCAGAGGAAAGATGAGCTTGTTCTGAAGCATGTTTCTAACGTGTGCATATATATATAACTTTAATGCTGATAAACTCTCAGAAAGCAAAATTCACAGTCAGGTCAGAGACTGATGGGCTAACATGGGTCCTATGGAAGGAAGTGAGTAGCATGTCTGGGAGGCAATGTGGGATCTGACTTTTCTAATAGTAGCAGTCCTGTCACAATGATTGATGCTCCCACTGATAAGGTTTGCATGCGGAGGATGACCATGCAGCTCGGGTCACTCCTGTTTTTTAAACCAGCTATTCCACTCTAAATACACAAGTCCATTAATCCTTGGATTTTAGCAGAGAATTACATTTTTCTGCCTACACAGTGCTCATTACTGTGTATAGTGATGCGTGGTCCTCTCCACACTTCTAAGGATGCAGATAAGGCACAGAGGGATTAGATGACTTGCCCAAAGATGCCCAAGAGATCTGTCACAAAGACAGTGACAGAATCCAGAAACTGGAGTTCCGAGCTAGTTCACAACTGTGGCTAACATTCATAATCCCCCTGTAAATTTGACTGGACATCAAATACAGTAGCCAGTAGGACTGATCTATGTAGGATCAGCTAAAAGCATTCCCAAGGCACAAAGCTTTTGAGTAAGCACAGAGATCCCTTGCTAATGGATTGGTTTTTATTCTTAAATGTTACAGAATAATGGTGATGGAGAGTCAATCAAAACTGTTCTCAGGTCTCCAGAAAACCGTATCCTTATCAAGCGCATGTTGATAAAGTGTGCTGACATTTCCAATCCATGCAGACCCATAGAACAGTGCATAGAGTGGGCTGGACGCATCTCTGAAGAGTACTTTGCACAGGTAAGGCAGCTGAAATGGGCTGCTCAAATTCCAGACTTTAATTTCATTTAAATTCTTTTCAAAACAATAAAAGAGCAAGGTGCATCTACTGCCAGTGTCCCAGAACGTTACATTACCTAATGTGAAAATTAACCACGTTTTTATTTTAAATGATGGGATGCTACTCATGCTGATACAAGAGTTGATGCCTTCAGACAAGATGAAAGTCGGCAACTTCCGCAGTGCAATTTCTGAAAAATTCAAACTTTCAAGTTGTTCACTTTGGAGCTGGGCTTTTTGAGTTTCACCTGCAAATGGATTCCCAACACAAGGAAGATGAAGAGGAAGGGTGCCTCATGTGTACCCATGTACTGGCTACACTTCAAGAATAGGCTCATCAGATCCTAATGTCAGCATAGGAAAGAATCATCAGATCCTCATGTTAGCATGGGAACAACACTGACCCTAAGAAATGCTTTAGGACTTTAGTTCACTGATGAAGAAAGGTTTTAGGAAGATGGGGAAAAGGAGAGGGGAGAGTCGTTATTACAGATGGTAGATCAAATAAATACTGAGTTGGGACTTGGTACATCAAGGTGGGGAAAGGAGGATAAAGAAGATATTTTGCCATTTCTGAGTTGTACAGATTGTCATTTATTTTCCATCAGACATTGAAAATGGTTGAGCATCTTTTAGCTACAAAGCAGTCATAATTTAACCAGGAACATGTGAAGTTACTTAGGGTCAGCCTTGTGTGTAGGTCCAGAGGTAAATACATGGATTTGTGTGAAACACTGGAAGGCAGTAGTAGTCTGCTCTTTCACTGAAACCTAGACAATTAGGTGCTCAAGATTAAACTGCTGCCTTTCCAGATTTATTCAGGTTCCTCTGTTTATTTATCAGTTGTGCGCTCTAGTCAGTGCCAAACAATCTGCTGCTGAAAGGAGCTCATTAACAGAATGTGTCTTAGATGAATAATCATGAGTGTTTTTTTGCAGACTGATGAAGAAAGGAGACAAGGTTTACCTGTTGTGATGCCAGTTTTTGACAGAAATACTTGCAGCATCCCCAAATCCCAATTATCATTCATAGATTACTTCATTATTGATATGTTTGACGCCTGGGATGGTAAGCAAAACTCTGCTATATTTCCTGACAATAACTATTGTGTGAACCTTTGAAACTACTGGGATATAAAACTGCTTTCTTACGGTTCTTAAAGGGGGAGAAAGGGAAGATTTCTGCAGTTCAAGTCAGCTTACTAATTTCATTGCTTAAAAGTATTCTGACAGTGCTACAAGCCAGTCTCGTGGTTTCTGTTAATATATTAGATCCAAGCAGTGTTTAACTTTCTTAATTTTAAGCTTGCTTCTCTGTAGAAGGAGAACAGAACATTTTCTCCCTGATAGCACTTTGGGCACAGTCATTTTGTCCATGTTAATATCAGTTATTCTTCAAGACAAATTTTTGCAGTCTGGAAACTGCTCAGGGGAGCAGCTGTTTCCTTCCAAGTGCTGCCTCTGTGGTTAAAAGTGGCCAGAAATGTGACTCTCCTGAATGCCAGATCATGAGATGTGACTGAGATTTGAAGAAGTAGAATAATTACAAGCATAATTAGCTGTGCCCCTCCTGGAAAACTGGGTCCCTTTGCTGGGACTTGCAGTACCAGTATTAAGTAGACTTACAGAACTGTTCTCACTGGCCTGAGTGATACATGAGTGATGAGAGCTATACAGCCAAAACCATTTCAAGTACTGGTATGACAGATTTAAGCTTTCCTACTTAACACAGTTGCCCAGACATTTCAAGTGATAACTTTAGCAGACAGAATCATGTGTCTGTTTCAATTCTGCAAACTAAATGCACTCTGTACTTTCTTCCCTAGCATTTGCAGATCTGCCAAATTTGATGGAGCATCTGAATAATAACATTAAATACTGGAAAGGACTAGATGCAAGGAATCTGCGGGTCCTTCGACCACCACCAGAATAGCAATTAGACCATGGTGTGTAATTTACTAACCAGATGCATATTTATTCAGGATCACTTTTATTCATGTGATTTCAGATTTGCTTTGGTCTCTTCAGTATTACAGTAAGGTTAGCCCATGTGCTTGGGGAACTTTCAAATTCAAGAGAACATGAGGTCATCAGTTGACTTCCACAGACTACATGTGTGGACTCCAATGAAATAAGCCCACCAAGTGGAATTACACTGGATTGCTGCAGTACTTGTACTGAAGAGGGTTTATTAGTGAACACATTTTTGTGATATCTTCATACCAGTATGTGAAGCTGGAAGACCTTGAAGAGTCCTCGTTAAAAGAACATTCGCTCGAAGACTATCTGTTAATAGAGACTCACAGCTTTTATGGGAAAGCTACATGCTTTTTATAAGCACTTAAGACAGTTATGTAGAACAATCAGACATTTAAAGTGCAACTGTCTATGAAAGAATTTTTGATCTACAAAAATAGATGTACTGTATTTTTTCACATCACAGAAGGTGCAATCATTCACTTCTGAGCACTACTGAAAGTGAGTTCTCTTTAAGAAATTTAGTAGCAAATGTAAAAATAACACAAGAATTTTGAGGTTGATCGTTAGCATCTATGATTAAAATGTTATGTTTTATTTATTTTGTTAGATGTTCAATATTTTCTATGAATTTATAAATACTTAAAAGCCAAAGCCAACTTTAGATGCATTATAAATTTACATGATTCATACTCATTAATATACATTTAATTGATGTACAGACCTTTTATTTTCATAATGCAAATACAAAATACTATACAATGACACCTTTTTATTGCACTGTAAGGATAGATGTGTATGTTTAAATATTGTCTGATTTATGTTAATTAAAGTAAGTTTTATTGAAAAGGTCTCATTTGAGAATTGCAGAATAAACAAGTGATGTATACTGTCTGAGCACCAGAACTGCAGTAGTTCTCCCTCAGACCAGTGAAAACAACCTGCTCTTCCCTTGGCTACAAAAGTAATAATATGTTGGAACTTCCTGTTTTCTCCTGTGAAATTTTATGACTGAATTTCCTGTCAAAATCTGCCTTATTTTATATAGGATTTCTACCAAGCGTTCTACAACATATCTGAAGAGGTAATACTAAACATCTAATGAATTTCAACAATTTCTAGCCTATTTTCCTCTGCCATGAAAGAAGCAGAACGTAAAACCACCAACAAAACCCTTTAACTCAAGAAGTTTGTAAGGCTGCGTACCTTCACAGTTTGAATGAAACCTTCATAGCAAACACCACAAAATAATAAA
Organism: Forpus xanthops; assembly: GCA_032466535.1. Lineage (NCBI taxonomy): Eukaryota > Metazoa > Chordata > Aves > Psittaciformes > Psittacidae > Forpus > Forpus xanthops. The sequence goes on from JASSUY010007725.1 coordinate 40,717, forward strand.
ATGTATATTTTAAGAAGTGTCAAAGCCATTTCATTTGAAATGTATTTTTACTTTGCAGTTTGCAGACTAACAGATATATGGAATTCTTTTAAAAATAAGATACTTGCTGTTTGGGACAGGAATATTTGAGGGGTTTGGACTAGCATAAGGGTTATGAAAGGTGGCATATGATTGACAATCCCGTTCGTGGCCTGCCCTTGGCAAGCCCGTCAAACCCTTGTGTGCCATTGGACAGGTCTCTTCACAGCTAAAAGCAGTGCCATGCTGTATTCCACTGGAGGACTTAGAAGAGTATCCTGCCAAACTTTTCTGTAAGCAGAAGAGCACTGGAAGAATGACAGGCTGTTGTCAGTGCAGAGTCAGTTGACTTCAGAGACATTTTGAACCATTCGTGAAGAAGCACAAGCAGGGTAGAGGTGGATGACGGAACAGTTCAGAGACTGCAGCAGTAGGAGCCTTAAAGCAGGTAAGTAAAGAAGAGGTAACCTCTCCAGCTACTACCTCTTTCTGTGTTTCTGCTTCATCTCCAAACTGATGAGACTCATGGGCCACCACAATTTGTAGCTCACTGGTGTTCATGTGTGTGTTATGCCTTTCAGCCAGTGCTGCCCTTAACCTGCTTGTGTGCTTTCCCACATAAAAATTGGGTTACATGCTGCTGGGGCAGGAATTCCCTTAATTTTGTTTAGTTCATTGAAGAATATATATTGCCTAGGCCCGTGGGACTCAGATCCTGCCTAGGAGTGCTCAGACCCTGCCACTGTCTCATGGACATTGTAGGACGAGAGGGCATGGGGTCCTTGTCAATCTTCCAGGGGTTCTACAATTGATACTGAAGGATGAGACATGTTTTCATTAAAGGCTGAAAAAAAGGATACCCTATTTTCAAAGGGAACATGCAAGGAGAGAGAGTTGTTTTCCAGATACATTGTTTTCCTGGCAACATTATGTTGTCTTTCCCTATACATGCACCTAACTGTAGTAAGCTTTAATTTGCCACCTGGTGTTAATGTCTTCTAGTGCATGCAGGTTCCTGTGCCTAGTTCAAGGAAAAGCTACATCACACCATCAGTATCTCCTCTTTTAAATACCTTCAGGGATGGTGACACTACCACTTCCCTGGGCAGCCTGTTCCAAAGTTTGACAACCCTTTTGGTGAAGAAATTTTTCTTAATATCCAGTCTAACCCTTCCCTGGAATAACTTGAGACCATTTCCTCTTCTCCTATCGCTTGTTAGTTGGAAGAAGAGACCAACACCCACCTCACTACAACTTCCTTTCAGGTAGTTATAGAGAGAGATGAGGTCCCCCTTGCATCTCCAGGCTAAACCACCCCAGTTCCCTCAGCTATTTCTCATCAGACTTGTGCTCCAGGCCCTTCACCAGCTTTGTTGCCCTTCCCTGAACACGCTCCAACACCTCAATGTCTCTTTTGTAGTGAGGGGCCCAGAACTGAACACAGTATTTGAGGTGCAGCCTTACCAGTGCTCAGTCACTTCCCTGGTACTGCTGGCCACACTATGTCTGATACAAGCCAGGATGCTGTTGACCTTCTTGGCTGCCTGAGCACACTGACAGCTCATTCAGATGGTTGTTGACAAACACCCCCAGGACCTTTTACATCGAGAAGCTTTCCAGCCACTCTTCCTAAGCCTGTAGCATTGCATGGGGTTATTGTCACCCAAGTGCAGGACTGAACCTTAAAACTGGCCTCACCTTATCGACCCAGTCTGTCCAGACCCCTCTGTGAAACATTCCTACCCTCAAGTGGATCAACACTCCCACACAACTTGGTGCACCCACTTAGATTGAGGGTGCACTCGATCCTCTCATCCAAATCATTTGTAAAGATATTAAAGAGAACTGGCCAAAAAAAAACATTTCTTCATAAGCATAGTTAATATTTTGGGGTTTATTAATGCATGGTAATAAAATGCCTGATGCATCATCATTGAAATACGTGATCAGTGTGATTAATTCCCTGAAATTCACAATGCATCTTTAATGTTATCACTTGGAGTGTAGAGTGCTAATCAACCCTCTGTATCAGCCAGATTTATGTCCATATTGGTGTACCGTAATTTCATTTCACATAAAACATAGATTTGTAGCTACTGAATGCAGCTCCATTCATCCTGTTGTCCATCTAAATTTCACTGTTGCAGGGACAGACTGTAAACTCTGGAACTACCATGCCTGATCCTCACCTAAGATCTCATCCCACTGAGCTTCTCTCTATAAGCTACATCTCTTAAATGGTGTGTGCAGTTCAGTGTGGCTGAGCAGGTTCAGTGGGAATGATTCCAGGCTGCTGCCCATGAAGCAAGAAGTGTAATAGCTCTAATGTGATATTCATTGCTCCAGCATCCAGATGTTTTTCAATCCCATTTCAAATTCTTCAGATATTCCAGATCCCTTTCATTTCTGCACCAAGATTATACAGTAGCATCACATGCTCTGTGCTCTGAATCCTTTACAGTTTACAATCAATTCCCATGCTTTTTGAAATGTACACTCAGTGGTGGAACTCTGCTTAGGACAGAAACCATGGCTTTATTTCTTCACCATCCAAGGGAGAATGATGGAATAAACTGAAAGAGTATAACTGAAGCTATTCCAAATTTCAGACAGGCTGACAGTCTTACACAGTGTAATGCTTTTCATTTGTTCTTGTTCTAATACTAATACAAGAGTAAATTCCAGTGTAGATGTGCTTAAGGAGAGCTCCTTTATGCAGCTCTTGGGTTTTAATATTAAAGCTTTGGGTCTTAGAACTGAAGATTCAGCAATTCAGCATTAAATGACCCATTCAGAATGACTGACTCTATTTTCCATGCTGTGTATTTTCAGTCAGGTAATACTGCTGCTTAACCTAGGTATCACTTTAGTTGCTTCCAGGCAACTCTGACCTATTATAATTTGTTAAAAATTAAGTTGGTTCCTCAGCAAATTGCCCTGGATTATCATCTTGGTCCCTTCAAGGGACAGGTATAGAATTCTGAGTAGTAATTGCTTACTCTTACAAAAGGAGAAACCATCTGTTGTGCACAGCTACCTTGTCATGGGTCTGAAGATGGCTTTCATACTATGATTTTCCCTGTGGCTATACACAAATTGAAAATCACTTGAAATGGAATGAATGCCTTGGTTTTCATTGCAGTGCATTTTGCTGTGGTTGCCTCTGCTTGTCTCAGTAGAGCCATTGCTGATATGACACTTAAGAAAATGTGTCATGAACATGAAGTAACTGAAGCAATGACAAAGCCATTCTTTACACAGAAGAAAGGATAATAAATATCCACTAATCTCTTACAAGATGCTCAGAAACAGCACAGGGAACCGATAGTCAGTTGTGCCCTTCTGTGAGACCGGAAGGGTTTGAGTCATGACTCTGAGTAGAGCACTCTGAAGTGAAGCCTCAGAGCTATTCACAAGCTTCAAAACAAATAATCTCTGTTGATGTGTGACATCATGCCTCCCAGGTACAGTGGTCCCAGGTGTGCTCATTAAATGACAGCACAATGGATTGCATTTCATCCCGAAGTCATGTTTGGATGCAGAAAACAAGCTTTTAAATTACTGCCATGTATGTCCCTGTGCAGCCTGTGCTTCTGATTCAGAACAAGGGGATGTCCAGGTGTTTCAGCTATTTTTTCTTCTGCTGAAGCTATGGCTCTATGGGCAAAGGACATCTGTATTGTAACTCCACTGAATCTTTTCTCTCTGTGCCTGCTTTGAATGTTACTGGGGCAAAGTGTCTCAGGTTTTTGGTGTTTTTCCCCTTGTTTAACATCTTTAAGAATCTCTCCGACACTTCCCACACAAACCTCAGTGAACATAGCTTTGCAAATCCTGTGAAGCAATGTGTTAGCATCCTCTTTAACAAGCAAGACAACTGAGTTGGAAAAGGCCAGAGGACCAAGAGACACTAAGCAAAATGGGTTTGAGGCTTCAAAACACCTTGGAAGTCCTGGACGTTCAACCCCTGCCTGATAAGTCTTTCTCAGGCCAGAAAAGTCTTCTGGTCATCTGATGGCCCACTTTTTCCCTCTCAGCTTCTCTACCTTCCATTTTTCTTCTGATCAAATTGCTAGGAGTCACACAGCCATAACGCTGGGACTAAATCCTGCCTTTCAACTGACCCTTGCTGCTTACAACAGCTTCTACCAGAAGAAAATCTTTTTCTGCTTCAAGTTAAAGCCTTCTTACACTGGTATCCACAGGCAGAAGGAGGATACAAACATAGTTAACTAAACCAGCTTATGAGGGCTGCATTGCTACTGCATACAGTATGACTCTGTATGCATGGTCTTTCGTATTGTAGTCTCACAAGCAAATCATAGTTCAGGAGTATTCGCAGGCACAGCTGCCTTAGAGGTTATGTTAGCAAATACAAGCAGCTGTGGACACTTGACATCTGAATCTCTTTTCTCGGCTTGCTTGCTCCCCCCCTCGAGTGGCAAGAGTCATTGCTAGAGCTAAAAGTAATCTTAGTTCAGCCCATGGTAATTAACAGAAGTTACTTCATCTTTTAATCACATCTGATTCTCTTGAGGTAGTGAACTAGCACAGCAAGGCACACAGTTTTAGAGAAGAAGTGAAAAGATGACTGCCTGGTTTTCAAAAGAAAGGAGGAATTCAGACAGTATGTAACTATTCAAGTGGGAACCTGCTCCTGTCCATCTTTAATATTCCAAAGTGGTATTTGATGTAAATCATTCCCCAGAGTTCATTACGTTAGCTCTTAGATCAACCTGAGTGTGCTGAGTGCCAAGTTCAGCATGCAGAATGTTCTATAACCAAGTAGAATGACGTCAGGCTGGTGATCCTGCAGCTCCCTGTCTCCTTGGGAGGAGGTATGGCTCTATCTTTATCCTAAAGATGAATATGTTTGATGAGACTCCCTTGGTATTTGCAGTGTGGAATGTGTGAGAAATCCTGGTTTGCACCTCCAGCAGAACTGACTCTTCTTGCCTAAAAAAAATGAAAAATACAGTAAATGTCACTTTGCTTGCACTATTTTTCTTTACAGAAGATGAAATTTTTACCTTGCAGGTCCCTAAGTGCTTTACAAGAAGACTCACAGAGCCCTTTTGCACGTCGATAAAACAAGTTGCAGGGAAACACAGTGGCCTGTCAGCATCCACCCCATGGCAAAGCCTGGCCTAGTCCTGGGGCCTCCCAGGCTGCTGCTGAGGGCTCCACGTTGAACTGTGCCGACTTTCAAAAAAAGTGAGAAATTAGGAAGCAGGTGCTTTCATAACAGTTTGTCACTGCTGCGTTACAGAGATCCTGTCGCAGCTCCCGAGAAGCCAGAAATGCATCCTCCCTCCCCACTTTGTCCTAACCTCAGTGAGACCCGCAGGAGTGCCAAATGCCATTGGCATGTGTGCACGGAGTCCCAGCGCCTGTCCCCAGCAGTGGGTGGTGACAGCTATTTCAGACACTGCTTACTGTAAGACAGGCCGCAATGATAGAGCATGAATGCAAGTGCTAAGGAGCAGGCAGGATGCCCAGCCACCGCACCGAGACTGGGCTGGGAACAGCATGCATAACATCAGGCACTGCTTTTGGGGACTGTGAGGGAGAAAGACTCCAACTGCATGAATAGACAGCTTCCAGGACATCGGGAGAGCACAGTGCTCCTCACCATACAACCAAAGCCTAGAAGTGAGCAGGCTCGCCTGGCCCCTGAAAATTCATGCTGCCAGACTCAGTGCAAATACGCTGTCCCCAGTTATGACAAATCTCTGACAAGGCAAGGTCAGAAAGCAGAAAGTTTTAGCTGCTCTGTCATGTCAGGAACAGAAAAAGAAATCAAAAAGCTTTGTCTTCAATTAAGCTGTTTTAAATAAACAAGTGTTCCTTGAACCACATCAAGGTACATACCTAACAATATTTGTTAAGTAAATACCAGGGACATGTTTAAGTCTGGTGCAGTATGTACCAGCAAAGTGGTATTTGTATAACTTTTGTTGTAACAAGAGTCAACTGTGTTTGTATAAAGTCGTCTGAAAAAAAAAGGGACTTTTGGGTTGTTTTTCCCACTTGGAATCCCCCCGAGAAACATCTGCCCAGCAGCAGCCCCACCTCAGGACTTTCAAATAGAAAATCTTCCCAAGGCGTTGATTTGGGTGAGGTTAAACTTCACTTTCATTGGCTTAGTTCAGGTTACAGTCTGCCTCTTGGGTGTTATTTTTTTACCCGTGATCCACCCACCTCTTAGATCATTTTGGCTTTCCAAAGGAAGTCTGCCCTGAGACTGGCTGCAAACACATGGTTAGATTTTTAGCATCTGCACCTGAAATGCCACGGTGCTGTGGCTGAGCCAAGTTCAGGCTAATTCCCACCTCTTGTGATCAGCTGCTCACTGAGCTTAGATGCCCTTCCATTTGATATTAGTCCTGTAAGCACAGAGCCCCTTGCTCAGGCCTGCTCATCAGAGCTTCCCACCTAAGCTGACCCAGTGATCAAGATATACTAGCAGTATGCAGAAAGCCACTGAGGGACCAAGAAGGCACCAAACAGCCCAAAAGCCAATGGTTGCTTTTCCATGTGCAGCAAAAGGACAAAGGAATATCCATTTCTAATTTACACAGATCTTTATATATGTATTTGTATTTTGGACTGCCTGTCCTTTGACCTTTCAGTTTATTTAACCCTTTTAAGAGCTAGATACTAACTCAGGTGTTAATGCACAGACAGAGAAAGCCAAAACAAGACAACAGGTTGTAACAGTGATGCTGAATTGGAAGTTCTTCACCGGGAACAAAGGTTTTCCTTTAGGTCTGACAGGCTGTGAGGAAGTTGGACTTCTTAACTGTCCTTTCCTGTATGTCAATACAAGTGATCTCTTTGGGCATGCTCAGAAATTTGGGGCTTAATATATAATCACCATAGAAAATGTGCTTCCACGTATGGGAAGCAACGTGACTTTTCCTTACAGCTTTTGTGTGGTGTTGGAGAGAAAGAAAGGTCATGATCTGTGGGATCCACGGGGAAAAAGTGTCATTCATAAATCAGGCTTGAGCTATCCCAAAGTCAGGCCACTGAAGTCACAGTGAGGTTGTGCAGGCAAAAATGACACCTAGGGTTTGATCGCACACCATGGCATCACAGGTCAATACTATGACTTCTTTCCCTTCTTTAAAGCTTTCATGTCAGTGGAATCAAAACCCCCTACCTCCCCTTCCCAAACTGCCTTTAGTTAGTAATAGCATGCACAGTAGTTAGGCCGGATTTGAAAGAGGCTTTGATGAGATACTGCTCTTTGATAAGTCATTTCAAGGGTAGGAGGCAAAGGGTTTACTCTGTTTGAAAGAGGAGACTGGTGAGCAGTTTGCTTTTCTTCTGCTGAGGCGAAGCTGAGCTTCGTTATCTCCAGCACCAGAGCCCGCAGGGATGTTGAGTGACTCCTGCTCTTCACCTCTGGCTATTTCTTAGCCTTATGTGAGAATACAACCATAGAAAGGAAGCCCAGCCGCCTGTCCCTACCTGTGACAGCACCTCTGTGCTGAACTGCAGCAACCATCCACTCCCCAGCTCTCCCTTCCAGGGCTGTTTTTCCTGCCTTTGGCTGTCCTGGGAGGCCCTGAGGAGTGAGTGTGGTGAAACCCAGGAGTGCAGCTGCTCTGAGGGAATATCTGAGCCCTCATAACCATAAACTGCAGCAGAAAGGGGCAAATGTGCACATAAGGCTTCAGGTTGGGCTGGCCAGCCTGACTGGTGATGTGAAATCGTTTCACCTCTAAGATCTGAAATTATTTATTCTGAGGATACTGAAGCTCCCCCAAGGCCTAGGCCCATACTAAAGGTACCAGGTGCTGTCCTGGAGGCAGGAAAAGCCACACCACAGGAGTGAAGGCACGCGGGGCTGCTATTGACTCTTGCTACAACAAAGCTTTTACAACTCAGATTATAAATGGCAAAGCTACTGTACATTCATTTCATGAACTCTTTATTGCATAGGCTGTGAAATATATCCAATATATCTGACTCTATCTGCACAGGCACAATGAATAGGTTTATTCCAGCATCCGAGCTGAAGCTTTCAGGACAGCACGGGCATAGGACAGGGCAGGAGGCACTGGGGTGGCCCCGGGCATTTCCTGACCACGTTTTCCAACACTTTAGATGTAACACAGGAATTTTATTTAAAGATCGAGAGAAAAAGTGTGTGACTCCAACTGGCTGCAAACAGCTCTAAGTAGAGGGATCTACAGGCTACTTTTGGCCCAGCCTGGGTGATGGGTGTCCATACAGGTGGTTTTGGGAGCTATGGACCCCAGGGCCTGAGCTAACTCACATTTTTGTGGCCCCATTCCTACTTTGAACTGGTGGCTCCCATTCAGCCATGCCAGAGCTGTGCCCAGCACAGAGCCCAGAAGGACGCGGCTCACCAGACTAAATATCGGGATGTTATTCACATACTTAAATCTGCAGGATCAAGCACTTGTTACCGGAAGGAGGCAGACAAGCACGTGCTGCACATCACGGTGGAGTTTGGGACAGGGCTATGGACAGAGCAGCCCACAGGCGGTGCCGTGCGCGGGGACTCGGGCTCGGTCAGTTATCTCTCGGGAGGACGCTGCTCTACCGACCCGGGCCGGGCCGGGCCGGGTCGGGCCCCGCGTCAGACCCCGCGGTCGCGCTTCCTGTTGCCGTCTCGACCCAGCCCTTCTCAGCCGCAGCCCCTGCATCTCCCGCCAGCCCCGTCCGCTTCCGTGCCCGCCCTTCCCCGGGCCGGGGCTCCCGTTCCGTGTAAAACACAAGCCACGGGCCGCCGGGCCCCGTTTATTCCAGCAGCGGAAAGGCCGCCCCCGCTGCACCCGGGCCGGAAGTGGCTCAGGGCGGCACTGCCTGGCGGCGCGGGGCGGGGCTCGGCCCTCAGGAGATGGCGGTGGGACGAGGGGACCTCTCCGGGTGGCAGCGGGGTATCCGCGGGACTTCCGTGGGTGGCAGCGGGGTATCCGCGGGACTTCCGTGGGTGGCAGCGGGGTATCTGCGGGACCTCGCAGTGCTGCGCCTCCTCCGTGGCCGGACAGCAGCGGCGCCATGTGGTGCTTGAGGGCGGCCTCCGGTAAGAAATGGCGGCCTCCGTACTCGCTCCGCTCGCAGGTCCCGTACAGGCGGAGGCGCGGGCGGTATTGTGGCCCCGGGCCGGGCCTCGGGAGCGGGGACCGCCTCCGGTGGGGAGCAGACGGGGCCCGGCTCCTGCCTGCGGCTGCCCCATGGCTGTGCGGCCCTGCAGGATCTGCCGCCATCGCTACGTGCCTCGGGCGTGGAGCTGCCAGCGCGCAGGTAGGCGGTAAGCGGGCCCTGCGTGAGGAGGAGATGCCGTGGGTTTGGAAAGTAGCGGAAGACCCCGCTCTTGGTCGGTTCCTGAGACTGCCCACGGAGGCAGCCGGAGGACTAAGAAAGTGGAGCCAGTGACATTATATTGACTCCACTGATACTATCCTCCTAAATGAAATGGTGGAGGAACAAGGCCTGCCTGTGAGAGAAAGTCAGGGCCTACTTCGTCTACCTACAAGGTTTTAACGGCAGTTAGAGGGAGCAAGTTACAGCTCGGGTATTTCTGTAGAACACGGTGTGTGTGTCTGGTTTGAACTGAACCCAACAAACCGAATTGCAGGGTTGTTGTGTTGCCTGTTCTGTCTGTGCTGTGGCAATGCTTTACCTGCGTGTTTTCGCTCACAGGCTCGTGGGTCCCGTTGTTCCCGGCTCCAGGAGTGGTTGAGGAGCGACGCTTGACGCACTGAAGGATTATGGTAACCAGTTTGGAAGCTGTACCCATCTGCTCAGCCCGATGGGTTATGTAAACCCGTCTGATAGCCCGTGCAGCCTTGTGGAAGGGTTTCGTGTGATGCCCTCCGGTGGCCACGACGTGTATTTTAAACCAAGCGGCAACAGAAAGGGATTGGGAAAAGTGATCCTTTTTGCCCACTTAAAAAGGTTTTGAGGGTAACTCCTTCTAAGCCCAAGGGCCTTTGGGCAGCCAGCCTTGGTAAAATCCCTGGTTAGCTGATTTGGGCTGTCCTGTCCTTGGGCAGCTCTTGCTGCTGTAATCCCTGCAGGGGATGCATGTACTAGTAAATGCACTCTGTGAAAAGCAAGAGGAAATAAAACACTGACAGGTACCAGGAAAAATGCATCTTGCAGGACATAGCTTGCTGTCAGAGACAAGGACAGGTTATTTTTAACTGCTGTTGTGCTTTTGCATGATCTACTTTAGCAGTGAGACGGAGTTCTTGTAGACAAGCCAGAGATGAGAAGTGGTTTAGCTTCAGTAGGAAAATCCCCTTTTACTGTCAGATACTGCTTCCAGTTCTGTGCAGTCCTGGCCCTTACTCAGAAAAGGACAGCCCTTACCCCTGCCTGGTGGACTGCACAGAAAGATGAGGTCAGTGTGAATGCCCGGCCTGGGTGTACTGGTCTGATCAACAGACCTTGTAGTGGAAGTGGTGGCCTTCCTGTAGGGGTTTTGTTTACAATACAGTGACAGCTGGTTTAAAAAATTAAGGCTGTTCATGCCTTTTCAGTTGTTGTATAAATATTTAAGTGACAGTGCTGGTATTCCTAAAGGAGGAAGTGCTTTGGTTATTGCTGACAGGTGAAGCATATATTAAACTGAAACATGCCAACTCATTCCCTTACTGTTTTCAACCTAGTAGCCACTTACTACTTATTTGTTCCTTTTTCAGATAGTCCCGTTCTGCCTTTGCTGTCCTGTACCATGGCAGATGATGAGCACTGGGCCATGTTCTGCTGAGCCAGCTGCTCTATGCTCAGCCTTCAGGCCTGCGTTCTCCAGCAGATTCATCAAGCTGGTAATGTAATATTAGACAGAGCTGTTTTGTAGCTGTAGTCCCACTCCCAAGTGTGTCCAAGCACCTCACATTCAGCAGAGAAAGTCTGTCCTTGCAGCAGTCCAGCAAAAGGGTTGTGGTAGGTGGAGGCAGTAGTACTGCTCACAGAAGAACATCTGCTTCCATCAGAATTATTGGGTTCACCTCTAAGTGCTTGTTGGGAGATTCAGACATCTTCGTAGCTCTGCTCTGATACTTCTGCATCTTATTTTTTCAGATACCTACTTATAGAGTGTGGTACTTGCTTTTGGGCAGATAAAGGTAAAACGTGTTCCAGTGGGTGAAAGTTGGACTCTGAATCAAGGCATACATTTTTAAGCAAAGAATGAAGCTTTTTCACTACTGCAGTCCCTGGCAGAGGAGCTGTATGCTTTACCTCCTGTTCTCTAGTACAGCCTTGCCACTGTCAGCAGTGCCCCCTGCATTGGTGGTGGTTGCTGGTGGAGTCACCTGTTTCTGGTGGATACCAGCTGTTGTGACCAAAAGCCAGTGCAGCTGCAGTCTGTGGCCTGCCTTAGAGGGGGTCTGACACTGACCAGAACAACCCTGGAAATCTCTGAATTCTAGTAGACTTAAGAAATGACCCTGTACTTGCGTAGCTCAGGGTCACTAAACCCATCTTTTTTGAGGCTTGTGAAACAAACACATAGACCAGAGAAGACAGTACCGATCACTGCATAATGTGTGTTCAGCTCCTGCTTTTATGGTTTATGCAGAACCTGTTTTGGGAGATGTTTTTAAGCTATTTGGGGAAGAACAGATGAGCTTTTGACACACAGTTCTACAACAAATCTCAGTTGCCAGGCTTTGTTTCTCACAGTGTTTTTACAATATACAAGTGGAGACCTTGTGATTGTAGAGGCTGCTGCCTGTGCCCAGCCATCCCCTAGAATAGAAACTCGAACCAATGATTTTTGTAATGAATATGCAATAAATCTGTGGAAAAGCTTCTCTGTTAATGTCTCTTGATTGAACTCTGGTAGTTTTGACATACATGAATGAGGCTGTTCGGAGCTAGACAAGCCTGTCTGATTGTCTGCTGTCTGGAAGTGAAGCCTAAGCAAGGACATTTCAGTGCGTGTTGGGCCAGAGCTTCCAGCCCCTACAGGACACCCAAAGCTTCAAGAATGCAACACTGGTGTGAGAATTCTTCAGCATTGAGGAGAACAGATCTGTGAGAGTGGAGAATACACCCAGGTGGAGGTGAGCATAGCCAGAACCAGACAAAAATGATGCTTTAGGTTTCTCTGCAGGGGCAGTGCAGCACTGCAGAAGGCCTCAGTTTGTTTTGTGAATGAAGTAGAGGCATGGGCATTCTGTAAAAATGTCTTTTATTGCTTGAAACAAGTGCTTGTCAGAAAGGCTCCCTGTGCATGGTGGGCACTAACAGTTCACACACAGGGGAGACGTATTTGGTTATCTCATGTCACAGACTTCATGTAGCAACAAGACTACTTGACTGTGAATCAGGTTCATGGTTGGAGTGTTTTCAGCTCGGTCTAGTAGCTGTACTGTGATTTTGCTTTTTCCTGGTTTTGGTTTTCTTTGAAGTTTTAGCTCTTCAGCAAACACAAGAGTGGAATTAAATCCTCTGGAGAAGGGGGGTTCGCTGCGCATCAAATGGGCATTGGGGGAACCACCGAGCCAGCTGCCATTGCTGCATGGTGACAGTGTCACCTCTGGGAAGGATGGTATCCATTTCCAACGGGAGAATTCTGGGATGCTAATGGAGTTGTGACCATAATGGTTTTCAGCTAAGATCCCACCCAAGAGGACAGAAATTGTAAGGGCTTAGCCTGGCAGTTGGTGTGGGTTAGGGTTGCTTTGCTCTTTCTTGGGAGACAGCTGGTTTATAGGGAGTGTGATGGAACAGTTAATGCTTGAAGAGGATATTGCTCACTGCAGGTTAAATATAGGTATGGTAGCTGTAGAATGCAGGTTATGGGAGGGTAGTCCATGGGGGTACTGCAATTCCAGTAAGTATCCGTAAGATACCGGGTGTTTCCAAAGCAAAGCAGGGGTGAACGTAATGCTGGAAGTGCGAGTTGAATGTGTACAGGTGCTGGGCAATATCTGCATTGAAAAATGACAGTCTGCAGTTCTCATAGTCCAGCAAGATGCCAATCCTTCTAGGTGGGAGAGTAATTCTGATGTCTGGTGTCATCCCACTGTGTAGGAATTCGTATTTGTGCCTGTAGGCAAGAAATTGAAGTCAAAAAACCTGCTGGCACCCTAGCTGCTCTCAAAGGGAAGTGCTTTGTGTACATAGGTGTGTTTAAGGCACGCTTCCTGCCAATTCGGCTTGCCCCAGAACAGCACTTGCCATGTCATCACCTTCCCCAGGATAGCTGTAGGCCCTGCCAGGGAGGGACCTGCTGAGACAGCTCAGTCCTGTCCTTCAGGCTCTGCTGTGCTACCCATGGGTTCTCCTGTGGTACTGAGCCTCTTTCCTGCCAACCTTCCCTTGCAGCTGTAAGAAAGTGCAACCCCTTGGGCAGAGTGTGGTTGGCATCCTCCAGGCTATGGGGCATCATTTGTCAAGTCCCACTGTCTAAATGACATTTCTGGCTGCTTTTCCTACAAGACCTTCCTCCTCAGCCCGAGCAGTCTTGGTGGGGGAGTTCCATTTACTAGAGAGTGACATCTTTTAATTGTGATTCCTGGACTGTGGGTTATCAAAGGCCAGGACGGTGCTCCATAGGTAAGCAGCTTCGTCATACAGGGAGCCCTCTTCCCTATGCAGTCTCTGTTCAAGCAATGCTAGAGTCCTTTAACAGTTACTGAAACAATTCTCCCAAGTGTGGCACGCTGCAAACAACATATGTGATTTCTATGGGAACATGAGCCTGTCTGTGCAGAAATAGGAAGATTTATTCAGTTGAAGTGATGAGTTATCTGGTATTTCATAAGGCCCAGCTTCTTCACTAACCACCTCCTCCACCTACACCACTCAGACCTGAGACTTCCCTGTGGAAATTGGTATGGCAATGACTCAAACTGAGCAATGGCCCAGCTCCCTTTTCTGTCTGAAGTCCATGCTTATTGCTTCAGAAGAAAGAGAGTTTCAGTGTCCTTCTTAGCTCAGTGTAGCAAGGAAACCAAATAGCCTGCCTGCAGTGTATGTGGAAGTCATTAGCTTTAGTGGGTTTGGTCTCCCTCATTAAGCAGCATTTGCAGCTGTGTGGGAGGTGAGTGCCCGCATTGCTGATGACTGCCTATGCAGCAGGCACCTGGGGAGGAGTGTGTGCTCCAGCCAACTGGATCATCTAAATCCACCCTGTGTAGCAGCAAGCAGGGAGATTTGGGCGGTGCTGTGCCACTCTTACCCTTTACTGACTATGCATGACAATACTATGGGTGCCCAAGGGGGCCCAGCAGCACCTTGGCCACTTCTGGCTGAGCAGTAAGCCATTCAGACAGGCAGTGGGCAACACTCAGGGGTGCCTGCGGGTGTGACCTGTTTCTTGCTCCTAGATGCTTTGAAGAGTGCCCAAACCTCACTGGGGAGTCAGGCCATCATGCTGGTATAAAGGTATCTGGGAAAAAGCCAGCAGGTTCAGCTGGCAGAGGGGAGCTGGCATTGCTACATGCAGGTATGGCTGCTGGGTGCTTCCACAGGTAGGACAGTGTATACAGCTGGTTTTAGCCAGATATGTAGTTTGATAGGTCATGTGGATCTGTTACTATGTCTTCCCAGTGGGGTTTCAGTGACCCAAAAGAAGGCCTTTATGGCTTATTTCTGTAGTACAGATTTTTATTCAGGTTAGTTCTAGGACTGCCTATTTCAATGTGAGAATGTCATTAAGCAGGAAGATTTGCCTAAAGGTTCCAGTATCCTTCCAACACCTGTTCACAGTGCCAGTGGTATAATGTCAGAGACCCCTCATTAAGTGCTTGGTCTGTGCTTCGATATAAAATCTCTGGCTGCCCCCTGCAAGTACCAGCTCTCTGCTGCTCTACCTGCAGGTGTACATATAGGGGGTATTCCTTTAGGAGAACTGTAGCTTCCACAGCCCTTACCTTGATGGTGTGATGATATGCCTCATGCACCACGATGAGTTGTTTGCCCCCAGATAACCATGTCTTGGAGTGTTTTCAAAAGCCACACCGATTCTGTACTCTGTATCCTCCTCAACTTCTACCTCCCAGTAATGCTTTCCTGGAAATGGAATCAGACTGCCCAGTATCCCAATGCACCTGTGGGAGACAGACAGCAATGTGTGCTCAAATCTGGTGGCCCAAATAGTATCAGCTGGATCTTTCAGCAAGAGGTAAGTACTCAGATTTCACTCCTTTCCATACCATTTGCTTTGGCACTTAAATACCTGTTTGAATTCAGCTCCGTGTGCCTAATGTGTAAGCAGATTTTTGTGTAGTTGTGGCTGACTGCATCTGTAATCCTCTTTATGAACTTGCATTAACTTCTAACTGATGCTTAAGTTTCAAAGAGCAGCTAGAGAGAGACGGAGATTTAAACTCACAGAATAAATGAAAGCTGCCAAAGGCCCCATTAGACACTTCCTTGCATATATTTAAAAAACCCAAACAGATCAACTGTGCTTGGAACTGCAAAAGCCTCTTTAAAAGAGGGTCTGGTGCCCAGAGCACCAATAGGTTTTTTTGCCCACTGTGTAGTATTTGCTGTAGTGAACAAGTTTTACATGAGATGAATGTTTGGTGGTTTCCATTGGACAGAGCTATATAAAAGCAACACCTAAATCTCCACATGTGAAAATGACACCAAGGAAAGATGGGCAGAGCCCCCTGCACATGATGTACAAAGCTCTATCACCTTGGCAGCTTGCAGAGAAGGGGCAGGAGACAGGGAGCAACAGCCAGCAGAGAGGAGCAGCTCCTCAAGTCTTGGAAGTGTGCAAGTGCTGATCACTAATTAAAGCAGAACCTAATAATTATGGTTGGGTTTTTTTAATCCAACAAGTGCTCTATTAAGAGTATCTGGAGTTTGATAGGGTATTTTTTTATGTTTGTGCAACGTTTTTCTAGGGGTTTTGGACTCTGTAAATAATTAAATGGGAAGAAAGCTGTGGAATTTAACAGAGGTCGGTGCACACATTATGGAAAGGGAGATGTTGTAAATCATATGTATTAGTCACCCTAGAAATTCTCAGAAACGAGCAGCAAGCCAGAAGGAGTTCAGTAATGCCCAGGAACAATAACCCCAGTGAAACTATGGGGCCTGAAGAAAGGGATACAAGGTTTTACTCTTCGAGGACTTGTGGAAAAGCCTGCC
The DNA here is from genome assembly GCA_032466535.1 of Forpus xanthops. Lineage (NCBI taxonomy): Eukaryota > Metazoa > Chordata > Aves > Psittaciformes > Psittacidae > Forpus > Forpus xanthops. The sequence continues at coordinate 56,836 of JASSUY010007725.1, forward strand.
ATTTCAAACTTACCTTAGGAGCCCACCTTGAAATACCTTAAAATAAATCTGATTTTATAAAAGGTGACTAATCCGTATTTTTAAAGGACTGATAAAGATGTTTGCTGTGGTCTAAAACTCAAGACAATTATAACCACATATGCAAAAACCAAGACGGATAAAACACTATACATTATACACACATATATACAGTCTGGAATGCTACTTGGTTGGTGTGTGGCTTGAATGTAATGATTGCTGTAATATGAGTAAACCTTTTCAGTGGATTTAAATTCAATGCAGGGGCATGTTGTAGGTGAAGCAGCAACAAGCTACATGCATTAGATGCAGCTGAAGTTCTTCAGTTTACCTTGTAAAGCTGTTGTCATAGACAGGCAGATCACACTCTGGGTTTTCCAGTTCATCACATGCAACTGTAAATCCATCATCTAGAATCGCCAGCAAAGGATGGGCTGTGTCCTCATTAAGGCAGAAGTAGGTGCCTGCAAGAGAGCATGCATGAGAATAACTCCAGCAACTCCTTTATGGCATTGTGGTTTGCAGCAAAAATGTGGTGAAATGTCATTGGAGTCAACAAAAAGATTAACCAGTGCTCTGGAGAGAAGCTGTGCCTGACATTGAGAAGATAGAGTCGTCCATTTGGAGTTTTTTAAATAAATGTGTGTTTTACAGCTTAACACTCTTTAGTTGCAGCCTTGTGAAAAGCAGAAAAGGGCCTTAACCTGGTTTGGAACCCAAAGCTGCAGGCATTGCACAGAAAGTAGCTATTCAAAGATTAATGTTTGTCCCTGCAATGGACTGTCCAGTTTCAAGTCATCTTCCTCAGAGATTAAGTAATCACTGAAATGAAAGAGGGGCTTAAAGACCTCTCCATGGCCTCACTCTTCCACAAAAATGTTGGGCATGGTTTGAAGAGAAGGATCTCTACGAAGGTGCCACATGCAGTTTTCCTCATGCTTCAGCACCCCGTAACCAGATCAGCCTTCAGAGGTGAGTTAAGCCAGCCCAGGATGAAAGTCCTTCTGCCTCTCCCCGTTTGGAGAGCTCACAAAGCAGGTCTGACGCACTGTGCTCTGATGTTACAGCTGGTGTTTGTAGTTGGTGTTTGTATATCCACCGCAGTAAGAATCAAAGGTCATTCTCAGTGTTGGAGGTGAGCGCTTTCAGCAGACAGGTCAATTTGCATTAGCTGTTTGCATAATGTAGACTCAGAGAAGATAAATCTCTCCATGCTAATCCCAAATGAAATCATTATAATCAAACTGCAAGTTACTTCAATGCAAATGCAATACAAACAATGACAGGGCAATTATAGGCATGTGCTGCTGAAAACAAACACATGCTGTGCAAGCAGAATTGGCAATTTCAAATATTGAATTTGATTTAAGCAGTTGAAAAACACACAAACAGTGGTAACACAATGACAAACTTCCTCTCCAGGGATTTAAGAATGACCATTTCTTTTTCTGTGGTGTCACTGCTGTCTAGCAGGCAAGTTTCTTACTGAAATGTGGCTTTTTGCAGATCAATGGGTGTGCAGTCAGCTTGCTGAAGAAGCACAATTTGCAAATTACTGAAGGTAAGGGCAGAAGAGATTCAGGTGTGTTGTTAATCACCTGTGACTGATGTGGGAGGTTTGAGACACCCCAGTGAAGTTGGGGTGGTGAAGGTGAAAATAAGTGTCCACCTATAAGTCATTAAAATGAGCTTTGATTAGATGGTTGGGAGGGGAAAGGGCTAAATCTTGCTCAGTGTGGTGCTGAAAGCAGAGATGAAAATGATATGTCAGTTACTAAAGCAAAGCTTCCAGCTAAAAGCTGGACTACCTTTTTCCTAGTGAATAAAGGGGAACAGCCCTCATAGTTTCCCCAGCCATGCTGAAGATGTTAATAGATACAGAGGAAGATTCTTCTAAATGACTCTAGAAAATGCTGACTCTGTCTGCCATGCTTTCCAGCAGCAGGATCATTATAAGGTAATCTCTGAAGTAAAATTGCACTAAAACTTTCTTCATTGGTGAGTCGCTATTTGGCAAGCTGGCAACATCTTGGGGGCGTTGGGTTGATGCTGTCTTTTAAAATGTTTAGAATTCAGTAACTTTCAAGTATCAAATATACTGGACAGAAATAATTTTACATTACAGAGCTAAAGCAATGCACTTACTTTTACAAAAAAAAAAGGATTTTTTTTTTTCCTAAAAGTGTATCAGATATGCAGTTAGATGTAAGATATTAGGACCTGATCCAGAGGCCATTGAAGCCAGCAGGAATCTTTCTGTTGAGATAACAGATGCTACAACAGGCTGCTGTATTTGTCCCGCGCTGTGTGTACCTGTGGTGTGTATCAGGACAGGGTCACTTCTTTCACTGGAACCACCCAGGTTTAGGGCTCTAACACAGATGTGATAGCTTTGTGTTGGCTGGAGGTGAATTAGGACTTCGCAGTTAGGAATCCCCACAATTGATCTACAGAAAATAAATCGATGGAAAATGAGAGGGTACAGAACAAAGTTGTGCCTTTGAGGTTATTTTTCTGAACAACAAAGAAAAAAATTACGATTGGCTTCTCTTGTAACCCATCAACAACACTTCACCTTGTGCAGCTGTCAGTTCTGGGGGCATCAGATAGTCTGTGACAGACTACACGTTTTTACATTTGCTTCTGCCCTTTTCCCATTCCCTGTATAGTCATTTGCATTTACACAATTAGTTTTACTAAGAGGAATGTTTGTAAAGCTAGATTCATCAAAGGATCATGGATCCTTTCTTAATACTGTCTGATGCCATATGACTTGAAATGGTTTAATCTCTCCAGGTCGTTGACTAGATAGAATAGTGACTCACTCAGTAATAGTATCACCGTTTTCCTCATCTGCCAGCTTGGACAATTCAACCGTGTAGGAATCAACCGGGTTAATATCTCCGGATTCCCAGCACACCAGTGCTGCGTTTTCACAACTTCGAATCTTTTTACTCTTTATGGTAGGTGGTGAAGGAGCTAAAAAGTAGTCAAAAGAACAATTCTGAGCTGTTGCTTGAAGATGTTTGCAACAAACATGCTTTGACAAAATATAGAACAAAATTGTGAACTAATACTAACTAATATAGTTAAAAACCTGTTTCTCCAATGGACACTAAACAGCATGCAGGGTGATAACAGTACTATTTAAAGAGTTAATTTGGACTATAAACATCCCAAAAAGAATTAATTAGAGAAGAAACGTAGATCAAGCTTGATTACACAATCATTTTCTTTTTATGATTGCTTTTATCTTTGTTATGAAGATGCCTCTCTTCTCCAAGATGTCAAAGACGTCTGGAATGGGTACTTGAAGGTCTCACTATGACCTCTCTATGTCAGGATTTCACAAAATGTGCTTGATGGAACTGCAGTTACAAAGGGCAGCATAGCAGGTGAACCCACAAAATATCTACATGCCAAGAAAAGGAGAGCTGGCATCCACCTGGCAGAACTGGGAGACTTGAGCCTTATTCCCAGCTCCTCTATGTGCTTGTATCTAAATAAGTTATTTTGTGCTTCTGTTTCTTCAATTCTAAAACAGGGAAAATTGGCCTGATAGGCTTTCCAAATAGAAGTAGAAAATTCCCATGCAGTCAATAGACTTGCATCAGAAGAAACAAAATGCCCAGAAAGAATCACTGGCATAAAATTGCATAACTGTATGAATAAAGTATTTTTACCTGTTACATAAACTGTTCTTTCACTTGGTGGACTGATACCAGCGGCATTTAAAGCACTGACCCAAAATTCATACTGTGTATTTGGCAGCAGATTAGTAATGGTGCAGTATGTTTCTTTGACTTTCAGCATATGCTCTGAAATAAGAACAACACCGTGTTTACAGTGCTTTTACAGAGATACCCACTCCTCCCCAAAGCTGCCTCAAATAATGGAGTTAAAGTGCATTGTTTTGTCTGCTGAGTTCAAGAAGCCCTCTGTGCTCCATACCCTTTGATTAGCTGTTGGGCTGCTTCACCATGCCTTCCCCTAAGGAGGCATAAATCAGATAACACAGCAGCTTCTGAAGTAGCCACATCACTCAGAGTTAAAAACAAGAAATCCTAGAGAGAAAGGTCACCCACCTGCCACTGGATCTTTTTCTAAAAAGACCTTGCATGTTCCTACTCCAGGGCTGCTATCTGGTCTGCTCTGGTCAGCTCAGCTCAGCTCAGCTCATCCCAGCAGCAAGACAAGAGCTGAAATTATTTCACTTCTAATCTCTCATTCTTCATCATAAATTTGAATAGGCTCTGCTTTTCACAGAATCATTTGGAAGGGACCTCTGGAGATCATCCAGTCACACCTCCCTGCCATGGCAGGGCCACCCAGAGCAGGTTACAGGGGAACACATCCAGGTGGGTTTTGAATGTCTCCAGAGAGGGAGACACCATGACCCCCATGGCAGTCTGTTCCAGTGCTCTGCCACCCTCAGCATAAAGAAGCTCTTCCTCAAGCTGAGATGATACTTCTTGTGTTTTAGTTTATGCTCCTCATTGCTCCTCATCCTGTCACTGGTCACCACTGAAAAGAGTCTGGCTTCATCTTCTTGGCACTCGCCTTTGAGATATTTATATGCGTTAATGAGATTTTCTTTCTGAACTGGCCATTTGGCACTCAGCTGGCTTTCACTTTTGCTGAAGTGACTGGTTTTTTTTTTCAGTCTGCAAGATTATTATTAGCAAAGGCATTTTTGTCAACAAAAAGTGGGGTATTTTAAAATGGTCTGTGGTTCTTTTTCTGTGTGTGTGGGTGATGGGGAGTTACAGCCTATTATTAGCACTGAGATAAACTGTAGAATGACTGTGGGGGTTTCAGTGACATGCTGATAATATGATGATTTGCTCTCTAAAAATACTGTGCTTTGCAGTGGGTGCAGCACATATGTGTCTAACACACTGCCACCCTCCAGGAAAGGAAATACTACTGTTGCGACCTGACTCCATCCACTGTCCCCTTCCCACTCTTGCTATTCCAGCTGCTGCCTCATCATGTCTTTGCTCCTGTGTTGGGTCCTGCTGCAGCTGGCAGCACGGCAGACCTAGCAGGGGAAGAGAGAGCCAGAAGGAGGAAACATACTGGCAGATATGACAGGTTTGGTGTCGGAGAGAGTGAACAGAAAGTGTACCGGTTGCCACAGCAAGTCCAGTGGCACTTTGGAACCAGCTGGTTTTGCCAGTGGAGAGCTGAGATGTCCCTTTGGGTCCAGGTCTCCTTACCTGGTTGTTCATCACTGCGCCTCTCATTGTTCACTGTTTTATAGCACAGTTGGTAGCACTCGACAGTGTCATCTGAGAAGAGGCTCCAGCAAACTCTCAGTGAGGTGCCAGTTGCTGCATTGGGAGCCTGGGGATTGATCACAGGGGCACAAGGAGCTGCAGAAGGGAAAACAGGCCAGGTTTTGAATGTATAAGCATGATCTGTTCAAAGGCAAATACCTCTCCTCTCACAAAGGTGTTTGTGCAAAGCCTAGGTATTGAATAGGATCATATTGCTCCCACATGGAAAAAAGTGAGGAGTTGACCCTGTAAATACTTGTAGATAATAATCAGGTCACTGGTGTATGGATTAATCTTGTTTCAAATATAAACAATAAAACACATAAGCCTCAGCCAAATCCTTCTCTTGAATCCTTCTCCTCTGCCTCTGAATACTGCTGTATATTACAGAGCAACATCTGATGTGCATGGCACTGCTGTGGACCAGCCCAAGGGCTGAGGAGCCTCTGGAGGAAAGATAAGGGAAAAGGTGTATAACAAGGCGTCATCAGCACAAGCAAAGAAGTAGCAAATGCTATTTTACTTCCAGAAAACACAATGTAAGGGCATAAAAGTTGAATATTGTTGTTTCTGACCCCTTGTGGTATGCTAGAAAAGATTTAAAATCTTTTATATTTTTATTTTTTAGTTATTAGAAATATGTTTGGATTTTACTCTGTTTCCTGTGGATAATAGGAAAAATGTTCGCTAAATAGCAGGGGAACAAGCCACTGAAATCTGTTTATCTAGAGAAGCTGTGCAGGTTATTTAAAGCAATCTGGTGTCCTACACTTTATTCAAGCATCTACAAGTTAAGACAAGTTATGGGCAACAAAGTGTGCCTCACTTCTCAACAGAAGAGGATAGTCTTTGTGAGTGTTCTAGGAAATCATCCAGCAAAAGCAGGGAAGGCCAAACTTGGCAGTTTTGGTAATTTTATATTGAAAACAAACTGGGGGGAATGGGGAATCCAAAAATAGATTCTGTTGTCTCTCTATATATAAACAAACACATCTGGAGAAAAAAACAGATGCTAATTCAGTTTTTGCAGTTCTCTTTTCAAATAAGTAATAGAATTCTGTTTAACACATATTCTTAATTAAATGTAAATAGGTCTGAAATAATGATCAGCTGCAAGGGTACCTGGAATAATGTTAATGGAGTTCATTAGTTGCTCAACTTCAGAGAAATCTATGACTCGCTCTTCAAAGTCTGGCACTGTTGAAAGCTCTAAATCCACTTCTTTCTTTAAGAATTCTTCCAGCCTGTAATTGTAAGGGCAAAAAAAATGTGTCTAATTGGAAGTACTGTAGGGTTGGAAATACCCTTCTATGATACCTATTGGTAAGAGCAGAAGAACAGCAAACTCTAAGTTAACTCAAAATTGTGTTGTCATAGTTATACAAAGCTCAGTCTCCCATGGCCTTTGTACTCTCACCAAGCAGGGGTGTGAGACTTCCTCAGCATCCCTCTATGGGAAGCATGTCATTAGCTCCATGACTTCATTATTTTGAATTTATAACACTTGTTAATTCAGTATCTCTTGATTCGAAGTTTTGTAAATTTGAAACAAAGGGCTATCTTTTCTCTGTGTTTTCATAATTGATGAAAGTCAATTTAAATGTATATTTTTTCACTTGATTTAGGGTGTTTAAGACTTCTTCCAATTGCTCAAAGATCTTCCAGTATCTGTTTTGAGCACCCACAGCTTGACTTTTTACCCCTCTATATTAATGTATAAATAAGCCTGTTACTAATCTATTTAGGGAGCTCAGTTTTAGTCAGATCTGTATCCAGAGCTTTTCTTTACAAGACTGTAATTAGTTCCTCATGACTAAGCTAAAAACAGTGATTTATTCATGCTCTAACTCTCCTCTTGGTTTTTTGGTTTTTTTTTGTTTGTTTGTTGGTTTGGTTTGGTTTGTTTGATTTTTTGGTTTGCTTTTTTTTTTTTTAATTAGCTCAAAATTATTTTGTTGAGTGTTAAACTTCTTACAGCAACTTTTCCTGCTGCAGTTTAAACCAGAAATACTAAAGATTTCAATAGCTCTAGTAGCTTAAGTAACATTTGTGTGCCTGAACAGAGTCCAGAACATGCAAGTGTCTCCAATAACAGGTCCCATTAGCAGGAAGAAATGTGACATAAAATCCCAGACTGTGATACTACCTGTCAACCATTGTTACTGCTGCCTGTAGAAAAAAAGAGAGAGAATGTGTTAAAGATAGAAAAGATACATTTCTTGCATTAGTCCAGAGTCAGACTACTGCTGCTGCTGAACCCATGACAATCATGCAGTTAATCTGTTTTAAATGAATTGTCCCAAATGCTGCCCTCAGAGTGAACTAACTGGCTGTCACCCAGCTCTGAGAACAAAGCTGTGCCTAACTGTCCATTTCCATGGACAGATCTTGGCTGAATTTACAGCAAGATAACATGCATCATGAGGCAGCGACCAGTGTTTACCCATCTGGGCTGTATCCTTCCTCAGTTGTCCAAAGTGCCAATAGACCCTTCACAAACAAAAGCAACAGCCAGGGAAAAGAATTTAGTGAAGTTATCTGCATCTGAGCAGTGACTGTAACTGGAAGACGGATGTATCATCCCTGGAGAAACCTAAGCAGCTGAGAGATCATCACCAAGAGCTATTCACTTCTTGGGGAATAATGGTTCCCAGGAGTGATGTTAAACTGTTTATGAGCTAAGGAGAAAATAAGGAGAAAAGGTTATTCCAAAGATGCAGAGGAATGGGAAAAGTCATCTCCTATGAAGAACTCAGCAGGATGGAATGACACAGCAAGCTGATCTGCTAGAGCAGACTGGAGGTGGTAGAAAATTGGTTTTACTGTCTGGTTCAGAAGTTATTGTGGCTGTGCTACAGAAAAACTCCCACCCACCTGAGTCACAGGACAGCTCACATTAGAGCAATCACTCAGCAGCAATGAACATTCTCCCCCCCCCCAATTATTTTTCTACCTTCTAAAGAAAAATAACTTCTTGAACCTCCCTGTTCAGCTGAACTTTCCAACAAAATGAGCAAGAAAAAGAAACATCTTCTAAAGTGGTTGCATCCGCCTGCCTGCTGTGAGCCTATAATAGAGCAAGAGAGCTGAGCCTTCAGGGGGCAATGAACACTAAATGCCTCCAGAGTATCCTGAGATAAGCTTTTTAGTGAGATATCTTTCTGAAACCCAGTGAGACTCACAAATCATTCAGCATCCACATTACAAACTTCTGCTGCTGCTTCTACATTTTGGTCCCATTGTGTTGCCCCACTAAGTGAATGCCACCGTAGGAAGCATCTGGAGCAATGACAGCACCATGGATCAAGGACCCCAAATGCCCTTTAGCAGTAAAGCCACTTGCGGCTTTGCAGCTGGGGACTACTTGCAAGTAGCAAAGAGTAATTAGCAATTAGCTTTGCCAGTTAAAGTTCTTTACCTTCATAAAATTGGCTTTGTCATTTTCCAGGTAAAGCTCCTGGGTTGTGTCTGTCAGCTCCTTGCAGGTGTCAAGATGTTCCCCACAACTGACCAGCTGCCCATATAATGCTTCCAGCTTCTGCCTCTTTTCTTCCCCTAGTGCTTCCAACTGTTCTTCATACTTCCGAGCAAGCACTTGCACTGCATCGTTGTAATGCACTTCGAAGTTCTCCTCTTGCCTCCCAAAGTTTTCCTGAAAGGCATTTGGGGGTTTGTTTGTTGGTGTCAGGCCTGAGAAAAAATCTCAGGTCTGCCTAAAATCCTTCTCATCAGGAAGGCAATGCCAGTGCACAGAAGCTGTAATTTGACCAATTTGCATTTTTAGGGGTTTATGCTAATCATTCACCCCACTGAGGCATAAGAGAGTGCTGGATTTGGTTCCAAGCATAAGAGCATCAGAAATGATAATTAAAAAAATGATGCAAGGCAACTCTTTTCAACCTAAGCCCAAGGGAGCACAACCACAGATATATCCTTGCCATATCTCCCAAATATTTCCACCAACACAGTCAAGCACATCCTTCCATGACAGATCCATGGATTCTCACTGAGGGAGTTGAGCAGCTAATGCTGGTGTCCTCGCTTGCTGCTGGAGAAAGCATTAGGAAGAAAGACTTAAGGAGCAGGCAAAGCTTTATTGCCAGCAGGTGCCTACTGCTCGGACACCGATGTCCTGTGCCACGTGGCAGAGAAAAGACAGTAGGTGCCTTGAGTTACTGCTTGTTTGACTTGCTATCAGCTGGGACCCTTCCCTGGTGCCAAGCTGACATCAGTTGAGTAGAAGCACAACCCTTGACATGTTGTAGATCAGTGCAGGTTCTCCAAGTATTTGCCTATACCTGGCATCTGTAAATGAAATTAAGTGAACACAAGGAGTAGGCTGTGGATGAACTAGCTGGATCACAGGTCCTTGGCCAGTTAAAAAATTCATTAGGATGTATTTTCCTAAGTCCCTCAGTCTAGGCAAACCCCAAGGTAACTCTGTGCTCTGCAACTTTAACTACTCACCTCATTAACAACACTATGACTGTCAACATGTTTTTAAACCCAGTACCACTGTTAGCTCTAGAAAATATGACTTACCTCTACAGTGATGAAGATTTCTTCCAAGTGACTGGCAAAGTTTTCCATCTGAGCAATCTGCTCTTCCAACTTGCACATGTTTTTATGAATCTCCTCCTACCAAAACACCCAGTGTGATTCTTAGTATGTCTGAACACTGTTACAGAGGCATTGCAGTACACTTGTATTAATCTTACCTTTTCACTTTCCATGGCATTGGGGAGCTTAGTCACTTCGTGATCCCTGTGCTCACCAAAGAGTTTGTCAAAAGCTCGGATTGGTATCTTGCAGGTAGAACAAAAAACATTCCCTGATTCCTCCTCCTCACTGACAGCCTGAGTGTTCCACTCATCTGAAATGCCACTGCTGCTAAACCCCTCTCCGGACCTTATGGGGCAATCAGCATCATCTTCTGCTCTGGCTTTGCTCTCATCTTCATCTTGAGAAGCCTCACCAGGAAGTACCCATTGCTTTGTGCTTTGACTTTGATCTTTCACTGAAGAGCTGCTTTTTGATGCATCATACACAGAGCCTTGTAACCTTTCTTTTTCTGTGTGAGCAGATGGCTGCCTGCTCTCCACCATCTCCGGATGTCCTCCAAGAAGCTCAAGTTCTTTTTCTCTATCCTCATCGAGTCCATACATCTTAGCCAATTCTGCAACCTCCTTTTCCAAGTCATATCCAGCTTCTTGCGAGTGCTGAAATTTTTCACTACTCAGTGCAGATTCCCTTCTTGTATCCCCCAGAGATCTTTCTCCTTGACCAGATAGTTCTTCAGGAAAGATATCAAACCTCTCCTTTGAGCCATAAAGATCCATGTGATAAAATATCAAGCCTCCAGCCTCAATCTCACTAGACTCTGGGGCTGCTGGGGAAGCTGAATGACCAGTCGACTGGTCACTAGTTTCATACTCTCTTCTGCTGCCAGATCTGGATGACATTGGTATCCTCAGTGAGGCTTTTGAGATTACAAGTCTCAATCCTGTAAAAGATAAGAAAGATTCTTAGCTACATATTCAGATATCAAGCATGAGATTTTCTTGCTTAAATATATATGGATGGAATAAGTTTGGCTGAGGACTGCTCGGGGCCTGGAGGTAGAAATGGGAAAGAACAAAACCGGAAGCTTTACTTACTAGGTGAAGCTTCTGAAGGAAAGCCACAGGTAGCTTTTTTCTCACCTCCATGAAAAGCACAGCAGAGAGCTTTCTCTAGAATGTATCCTGTATTTTCTGAATGGCTAATCTCTGATCCTGATATCTGATTCCCAAACAGTGGGGTACTCCTGTTGGCTCAACAGTGCAACTGTGCTTCGAGAGCCTTTAGTGCTGTTCTGTGTGGTTTGAAATCTGCGCATCCTTCAGCTGCTCTCAAGCGCTCTTTCTGAACATCGGTTAGGCAATACTGCAGGATGTCCTCTGTTGTGACCACTGATGCCACATAACGCACTAGGAAATGTACTGAAAAATCCTGTTCTGGATTTTTAAAGTTGCCATTCTTGATACTGAAACTTGAGGTTTCTTTTAACATTTAGTGTGAGGTGTCCCTGCCCATGGCAGGGTGGTTGGAACTAAATGATCTTAAGGTCCTTTCCGACCCTAAGTATTCTAGGATTCTATGAACATTACTATCAGTCCAGGTCTCAGGTACTTACTATAAAACAAGGAAAAATACTGTCCTTTGGGGGTTCTCAGGTGCTGTGAAAATACGTTTTAACATACATGAAGCTCAGAAAAAAGACTGATGATGATCTCCATGATAAAGCATACAGTAATGAGGAAGCAAGGTGAGTCACTGACCTCTGAATTGAAAGAAGTCTGTTCTGACCTGGAGCTTGCATACTTTATCCATTCCATGCAGCATGGGAGGTGTGAAAAGCACATGGATGTAAAATGCAAAGGTAGGTAAAGTAGATGTACATGCATGAACCTTAAAGGTGCAAGGTAATTTTAATGCTGACTCCCCAAGCCAAATTTTTCAACCCAGCCTATATTAACAACAGCACATGAAATAATACGAATACAGAGGCATTCTCAGTCAGAGCTGTGAAGTCCCTGCAGCCCTCCAGTGTTCACCAGCACAAACAAAATCATACCACAGAACCAGTCAGGTCAATTTCATCAGCAGTTTACTACTAGAGGCAAAAGAGTTGATGGCAAGATTTCAGCTGAATATTAATGTATCTCTAGTTACACCTAATCCTAGCTAAGTGAAGTATATGAAAGCTTTAAAACCACTTTCTCACAGAAAAAAATCCAAAAGGTCAGCCAGAAATCAAGGTTATCAGAGCTTCTGCAGAAACTTTTACACAAGCTTTGCTTTCAAACTACTTTTTATGGTCTTTGTAGTTCTGGGTACTTGCTATCAAAATAATTTTGTCAGTATGTTACCAATATTCCTGATTACTTAGCTAGGATTACTTAGCTAACAAAGTTAACACAGTCAGTGGCTTATTAGAAAGCAACTTCTCAGACTGGTGAAAAATGCTAAGAAACTTCCCACTCTCTGTTTTCAAACCAATGGCTGAAAACCATCCAGCCCACTGGATTGGTAAAAAAACACACAGAGAAGTCCTTCATTTGTCTTCTGGCACTGCAGACATGGTGTGGATTCTACAGCTAGCAATATCTTACTATAGACAAAAACAGTGAAGTTAGGCAGAAATAGTACTTATGCTAAAGGCATAAATAAATCATGCAAATTCTAACATATTAAACAGAGAAAAGGTCTTGACACATACCAGGAAATGTTCTCTGGCCCCCGTGAAAACTTTTTTCTCCATAATTATAACAATAAGCCTTGCTTTAGAAGCTACTACTAACTAGAGAAGTGAATTAACAAGTATTTTCCCACTAAACTGAAATTAAATTACATAAATTATAATTAGCATAATTATGCTCGTCTGGAACCCTGCTGCCTAAATAAGATTTTCAGATGATTGCTCAGTTTACAGGCACAGATACAATTACAGTGAAGAATGTTCAAGTCAGTAACCATCAATTATCAAAAATATATAACAAAGAGTGTTACTACCTAAAAACTTGCCTTCTATCTTAAGACATCATAAATTCTTCTGATAGCTCAGATGGCATCAAACTTCACATTTATTTCCCCTAGTAAAAATTAATTCACATGAAATCAATTCACTGCCACTTTCATATGACTGCAGTTGGAAGACATTGCTGTAACCCTAGACCGCCTCTTTGCTCAGATAGGGACATGCCAGCAATGAGCAACGGAACAAATATAGATGTGCCCCAGCTGTCCTTCAGCAGCGTGCTACTTGAATGTCACCAGGATGAATGTCATACACTGAGAAAAGGCTCTGAACATTGATTCCTGGACCTGAAGTACTTGGAACAATTATAGAGAGCTCTTGCTAAGGCCAGAGCACCCTCTCACTTTCTGAGGTGGTATTAATAAACCCTGCAGAGTGCAGTCATTGACTTTAGGTGTGATTTCCAAAGCTGAAGTGCTATGCAGAGTGTTGTGTGTGGGATACATAAAACTTGTGTCCTGCATAAACTGACTTAAATGGCTGGATGCACACTTACAGCATTGCTGCACGATTAAATGGAAACACCTGTTCTGTTTGCAAATGATTAATGGCAAAGTTATTTCCTCTATTAAATTAGCAAAAAGCTTTACTCTGCTAATCAAGATCAGATTCTAGTAAAAATATTAAAATTCATAATTTAGAAGAAATCTGAAATTGTAGTGTTGCACAAATATACATATACATACAGCCCACTGTGTAGGTGTATGCTAGACCTCTGGAAAACTATTACAGTGAATAATGTGGCCAATGGCCCAGCTAGGTTGGTTGTTCCCATAAACATATAATTTCAGCCTGCGCTCAGCAGCAGTTCACCTGATAAAAAGCAGGCTGTACATTACCACTGATTATTATGATTACGGTAGCACTTAAGCTTTATGTATCTCTCTGCCCAAACCCACAGTTGTCCAGCATACATAAACTTTTGCTTGTGAACATGCTACTGAGCCAGCCTTGCTGGCAAGAGCTTTTTAAGCATGCCTGAGAACATTGCATTATATATACATCTTGAGCTCAGGGGACAGCACAAGGGGAAACATCTATCGGCTCTTGACACAGCTCTGCCTTTTCCCCTTTTTTTCCAATTACACTTGGTGTCATTCCCTCGCATTTCTAGCACTGCAATTGTTTGCTGTTTTGCTAAGGGAATACAAATTAATTACCCATGTAGTCATGATCTCATTAGTGCTGACAGTACCTCCATTCAGCTGTGAGAGCAAAGCAGAAATGTTTTCACAGAAATGAGGTAGTCTTTGCTGAAATGTTAACATGTATGTTGCCAGACAGATTTTATTACTTTTTCAAATGAGAACTCATTTTTGCCCTTATGCTGTTAAGCTGCATTATCTTGCAGGGCTTCATTTATTGACAAATTAGTAGCATCAGCTTTGCTTCCGATAGGTAGAATATGACATTTTTACCATGAATTAAATTCAGCCTTGCACACAAGGTCTGAATAAGAGATACACGCTTTATGAAAATGCCTTTGCTCTCCACTCCCCTCAGAGGCCCATGAGGTGGTGGCATAGTAGGTATGACCACCTTAGGACTTAGTTGACTTAAGGACAAGCACCATTTGACTGCAAGGTGTTTTGTGGCTGTGGCCTCTGGGCCTGAGGCCACCCGCCACCCCCATTTCAAAGTGTGGGAAAGGTGTGTAAGGATTCTTCGGGCTCAGAGAAGGGAACAAGTTATGAAATTTAGCCGGAAATTTGCTGGAATGATGGCTGCGAGAAAAACTGCTGGGACACAGGGCAGCTGTCCCTTAGCCAGTGTATCCAAAGGCTCAGGGATGCACTAAAATGGCGATGGGGACGCCCTGAGGTAACATCCGTGCTCCTTCCCGCAGGGCTGTGTGTGCCTATGCCCCCAGCCCGCCGCTAGGCACGGAAATAACTGCTTATTTCACAAAAATCACCGTTCCTTTGCACACCTGGGAGCATCCCACACGCACCGTACTCACCACACACCCCTACTGTTTATTTCTGTGGCAACCATGTGAGCCCGCCCGCCCCGGCCACGCCTTAGTCCCGCCCCTCGGGGCTACGTCCGCCAATGGGCCCGCGAGTTGCCGGTGACGCGCCACGAGATCCCGCTCCCTCGCCGGTCGCGTGCTGCGCCTTTAAGGTCTCAGTTTCTGTTTCGTTCCGTGGGTGCGCCATGATGGAGCCGCAGCCCGACAGCCTGGAGGGGTGGGTAGCCGTGCGGGACACCGCCTTCACTGAGCCCCATCCGCCGCCGCGGCTCCGCTTCCTCGTGGGCTGGAACGGCGTGGAGGGCGCTTTCGCCGTGACCTGCCACAACCGAGCGGAGGCGGCGGCGCAGGCCCCGCAGAGCTGGGCCGGTCTCTTCTCGGCGCCCGCCCTGCGCGGCGTCCACCAGCAGCTGTCGGCCGTCTGTCCGCGTCTGGAGCCCGCATTCCCCGCGCTGCCGTCCACGCTGCCCGGCGCCGCCACCGGCGGGCTCTGGGCCGTGCTGTTTCCTGGCGGCACGGAGCCGAGCGAGGCTGAGGTACAGGAGCTGTGCCGGCAGCTGGAGCTCTACCTGGGCTGGGCCCTGGAGCTCTGCGGCGGCCGTGTGGTGCTGGACACCCTCTTCGCCGCTGACCGCGGCCGCGACGATGAGTACTTCGAGAGTCTTCACGAGCTCCGCGCGAAGGCCCTGCGCGGCCACGTAGCCCGGGCCAAGGAGGCCCTGAGGCGGGTACGGGCCCCGGGGCCGGGCGGAGGGTGGAGGGGCCTGACCAGGGCAGTGGAGTTGGGCCTGCTCTCCCCGAGGGGGCACAGCGGGGGGCGGTTGCTGCAGGGCCACCGCTTGCTCTGCTGCAGGAACAAACGAGTTTCCCTTTGGTGTAGGTCCACCTTTGACTGCTTTGTGCTGCAGGACAGCTCGCAGGTGCACCTCGGTTTTAGCACCTCTTTCTCACCTGGGAGTTGCATGCGTGAGGCTGGCAGCCTCTGCTGCAGGAGCTGCAGTCACTCGGGTCACGCGTTTGGATGATGTGAGCAAGGGTGACCAAGTCACTAATGTTGTCTTGCTTGTAGTAGTGCCCAGTGTTCACATTAGTGCTTACACAAGCACTTTTTTAATTGTCTCTAAACCAGTAAGTCAACTTTCTCAGATACTGTCATCAGTCTTTGAGTGTTGCTTTATTAAGTGACGATTTAAGCCAGCACCGTTGGGCACCTTATATAAGACATTGGGGCACTTACTTAATCTGCATGGGCTCCTGCAAAAACACTTTGCTAAAAATATCCAGCAGTATTGTGCAATGGATGGATTTAATGGAAACTGAAAGGGAGAGTATGATCATGCTCTCATCTTCTAACCTGTGAAGGTCTTGCACTGTGTGTTTGCAGTGATTTTTGTAACTTGGGGATTCTCAGGTTTTTATTGAAAACAAACTTAGCCATTGGCCTACACCAAACAGATGTTTTGTAGTCAGAGAAGCTGTGTTAAATGTCAAATTCTGGCCTAATGATTGTATGGTCAAATGCTGTCCTTTCTCTCTTTAGGGCCATGAGCTGCTTCTTGCTGTAGATGTGTGTTCCTTTTTTTTTTTTTTTTTCGGTTGTAGTAAGCGTAAGTTTAAAGGGTGGTATCTACTAAAATACTTGCAGTTAGGACATTATGTTAAAACAAGAGCTTATAGATACTTTAAGCTCAGCAGTGTGTGGCTGCTGTAGTTTCTTGCAGTATCTTTGCAGTCTATTTCATGGCAAAGTAAGCTAAAAGGTATCTTATGAAAATGATCATGCTTTGGAGAAAAGACAGTTGGCTTTAGCCTTCTGTTTCCTATTTCATTTCAGTATTTAACAGCTGTAACAACATTACTGTTTCAGAAAGACATTTTAACGCCACAATTCTAGCTTACATGAACTTTATGCAGTTTTGTATATGGAAGCTATAGTGTCTGTAACTGGTTATAACAGTTCATGGCCCTTGCAGGCCTAACAGGAACACAAATTAATTGCAGTCTGTACCAAGTTATGCAGTATTCAAGGCCTAAACCCTACCTTATTAGGTGCTAAACTAGCCTTAAGTATTGGAGCATCCTTATTCCGCTTTTGTATCCTGGTCCTTTTCAAATACTTCATCCTCTGGGCCAGAGCATTGATTCTGAAGAACACAAAAACTGTTTGTACAAGATGGAGGAGGGTAGTATTGTGTAAATACTTTTTTTGCGCGTGTAATACTTTTTTTTGGAACACATACTTTGTGTTCAAAGACAAAGTAAAAAACCCAAGTGCAATATTGTTACATCAACCAGAGGAGTCAGGCTGATGGTGAACTAGAATTCTATGAAGAGAATGTCAGGTTGTGTAAAGGATGATATTTTAAAACAGACAAAATTCTATGCTACCCTCAGCCCCTTGTAATGAATAATTGTCTCATGAATTGACTTTGAAATTCACTAGTACTTCCCTTCTTAATTGCTGTAAACATCTTCCAGGAGCAGTATGGCCTTTGCTAGTGGCTTGGAGTGTGGGAACCATAAAGTGAACTATTGTGTTTCTATTTGGCTTTGATACTGTGGACAGAAAAGCAGGCTGTTAAATTGCTGCAGGCACATTTAGGACTATCTGATCTGCCATGAGCTCCTAGGGAAGCCCAAGAGGCCCCAGGACTTCTGGGATTATTGGAAATGTTGCAGTTCATATGCTCTTTTTCCCCTGTCCCCCCTGTGCCCAGCCAGAAGGGAGGATGGGTAAGAAATGCTCTTGAGCTGGCTTGACACAGGTTTTCCTTGGGAAATGCCTTCACAACTGGGAACTTTGCTTCTGCTGCCTTACCTATGCTCAGCTGGCAAGAGCAAAGGTGGTTTAACTTCAGTGCTTTTCAGTTGCAACACAAGCTTATGTTTCTAATGCTTTTTCTCACTGTTGTAGCACCAAACACCCCCTTTTCCCTTCCCTCCTTACAGATCTGTGAGCAAACACAGTCCTTCCAAGAAGGTCTGTGTTTCTCAGTGGAACTTGGTGGTGTTCTCTCAGCTGGCTCACTCTGTCCTGGCAGGCAGAGCACACCATGGTCTGTTCTAGCTGCTGTTAGGAAATATTCGACACTTCAGTTGGTGTCAATAAACAAATGCAGTTGAGGGAAGTTTTCAACTCTATTTTGTCACAGAAGCAAAGACCTTAAATAAGGACTAGTATATCAGGAAGGCAGTTCTTCCACAGAAGAATTACAAGTTACAAAGCATAGTATCACTACAACTGAGATTAGAATATCCTAAGTTATACAGTTGTTATAATTAACTGCATTTAAGGAATTTAACTGCAGGATATGTCAGGAATAGAAATATGCTTCTGAATTTTTGTTTTTAAATGGCAGTTTGATTTTTCTATACCCAAAGTCAGCAATTCTGCATCCAGAAATTCATTTCATACTATCAGGCATTTACCAATTGTGGAAGCAATGCAAGAGCTAGTTTAAGAGTACTTTCCTTATCTTTCCAGTACACTGATTTCCCCAGTTTCCCATTCATTTTCATAAAAAGCAGCAACAAAGTCATCTGCACACAGCTATTAGAATTTCTGTGGTGGAAGCCCTAGACACGTTATTCCTTGCAGTCTCCCAGTGCAATGTGCACCAGTTGGTGCCTTTAACGGTGAGATATTAAAAGATATTTCCAGCTCCAGGCAGCTGCTGAATGCCCGATGTATGGCTCCTGCACAGAGGGAAGTCTTCCCTGCTCATTGAATGACAAATGGCAGGGCCTTTCCACTAGAGCTTGTCAGCAGTCAGCACATAAAGCAGCTGATACTGATTTACCTTTTATCCTGTTAGATTCTTCAGCAGCATAAAAGTGCTGACACAATGGTGGCTTTGATGAAGGTTTACGAAGAAGAAGACGAAGCTTATCAGGATTTGGTCACCATGGCAACACAGTTCTACCAGTATTTACTGCAGCCCTTCAGAGATATGCGAGAGCTGGCGACACTGTACAAACTGGAAATCCTGGTAGGTCTGCCTTTACAGAGTCCAAAGCCAAGTTACATAGTAGGGTGTCAGTTGCTCTTGGAGCAGTTTAGACTCAAATCACTTAACATTCTGTACTTCTGTCTGTACCTACTTTCCTTTTCCCCTGGCAAGCCATCAAAAGTGACTGAAGTTCTGAGTCAAGACAGAACCATTTTCAGAGTCCATGGTACTGGCTTCAAAAGAACTACAGCTGTCTTTCCACCTGTGCCCCCCTTACCTCTGTTATGAGGAGCTAAAAGGAATCCCCAAGCTCCAGCTCTCTGGGTTTTCTCTCTGATAGGCTGAATTTACAGAGATCTAAGTAACCTGTATTGTGGCACTGAGAATGCCATCCCCCAGCAATGCTCATGCACCAGATTAAGTTAATTGTGGTAGAAGAAAAGGCAGAAGAGACTTTACCACACAAAGCAGTTTTCTATTAGTGCTATAATGTGCTAGAAGTACAGGTTAAAATGTGCCAGTTGTCACAGATTTCCTTTAATTTTCTGTGTGCCTTAAACTGAAAGCCCATTCTGAAAATTATGATGCCCCTGGTAAAGACAGCCATGTACTTTGGTGTGTTTTGTTTGGTTTGTTTTGTTTTTTTTTTTTTTTTTATTTTTTTTTTTATAGTTTATTTTGTGGTTTTTTTTTTATTTTTTTGTTTGTTTTTTCTTAAAGAGTGTTAAAGTGAGCTATTGGTGTTTTTGAAAAGAGTAGAACAGTTTTAAGTTCAGACTAAGGTTCCTGTATACTGAAGGTCTAAATCTTAAGATAAAATATCCAGTATGCTGTATTAAAAATTAAACTGAAAATTGGAAGGGATTAAACAAAGTTTTATTCTCTATTAAAAAAAAAAAATAAGGGGTATTTGGGCTCATGTGCACTTTGAGGACTTGAAAATACTCTCTTACAATTATTTTCTGTATCCCTTCCTGTGTGAAAGAACCGCTAAATTGAATAACCTGTGCTGCCAACACATAGGGGAAAATAGAAAAGAACATTGCGCATAGAAGAACAGGTTTGAGTTACTTTCAATAGCAACCAAAAACACTTGTGTTGGACATGATTTTTAAGGGATAGTTTAAAATTGTTTTAGGAAATAAATTCAAAGTTTAAGATGAAGTCACGATTGGTGAGCAGAGGTTCTGAGTTAGCCTAGAGAATGAGGAACAAGGTAATAACCATAGGCATGGGTAGTGATTTGCTTTGTGACAGATGAAGGAGAGGTCATGTTTGCCACTATGCTCTGCCTTGCTTGAAAAGTCTGCAGGTTGCACCACTGGGTGATAACTTGGAAATTTGTCTCCTTGCAGAAATCTTTGCAGTATGATAATTTGGGGCCTAGAAGAGTAGATGCTTTGCGGAAAGATGCTGAAGAATGGACTAAGAGAGCTGAGAATGCTGTGTGCTCCATTCAGGATATCACTGTGAACTACTTCAAGGAAACTTCAAAGGCTCTGACAGGTAATGGGAGTGGTTTACACAAATACTTGAGGGACTGAGAGCACTTCTTACCACATTTGTTGTTCTCTCTCTGCAGACCCTGAGGTTAGGATAAGTGTCCAGCGTAAGAAAGAAGCATTTTATTCACTTAAGATTTGAATCGTGTAACCAATTTGGTTTGCAACTGGCATTTGGCTTGCATACAAATATTATCAAGGCCTGAGACTTATGGCTGCAAGGCTCTGAACAAACAACATGTACACTTTTAATGCTCGATATGCAGGCCTCAAGGAGTGAATTACTATGTAACCGTTAAGACATGTTGCCATGGTATAGTCAAGTATTTTACCTACATATATAAAATAAGTTTAACTTTTTTAGTCTTGAAATTTCTAAAGAACCTTCAGAAATCGTTTAATAGCATCAGTATTTGAAAGTTCTGTAGCTATAATGGAGACACAGGGGATATTAGTTGACTGCATTTCTCATAATACTGCGGTGTTTTAATCTGCAGGAATGCACAAACAGATGGAACAAGATCAGGAAAGATTTGGTAAAGCCACTTGGGCATCAGCTTTGCCACGACTAGAAAACCTGAAATGTATGTTAGCTAAAGAAACTCTTCAGCATCTGAGGGCTAGAGAGTTGTGCCTGAAACACAAGAGAGCTGGTATTCAAAAAAATGTAAGACCTCGCAAAGCTGTCTTTTCTGTCACTGCTGTGTGAAGGGCAGGTCAAAACCTACCAAAGTCGTCATGGATGTAAACTTTCAAAGTCTTTGTCTATGAAATGGCTTAGCTTTTCAACATAGCTTTAAGTTGTGGAAAAATGCATGTCTCCAGTTTCTCTTAAAATTGCTCTTGCATGTTCAGGACACTGAGTAGAAGTCAAGATACATGTTTTTGCTGTTCAAGTGTGATGTTAGGGTTTGTGATACTAACCTTTAAAATTGTTAGTTTTAGGGAGACAAGGATTAGGTATTATTTTCAGACAACACTGCAAAATAAAGATACTTATTTAATTTTAATCTTCTAATGTTCTTGATTTGATGACATCTAACTGCAGCTAAGAAGACCTGATACTTATTTTTCAAGAGTAGTGTACTGTACCCTATATGATTGTTTTCAGGAGCAGTATTGTTTGTGCAGATTATAGTGAAGTCTTTCCTGGTAGAATTAAGATAAAATTACAGTTTAGGTAAATAAGACTTTCTGCTCCTCTGAGTTTCTGCTCCAAGCCATTTCTAATGTTCTGCTGTTTCCATACCTAAGCATCTAAGTAGCTGCCAGTTAGGCCAGCCTCTGTGCTGGTACTTGTGCATCCATAAATGTTGTATATTTTGTTACTAATGCTTTTTATTTTCTATAAACACAGGTGGAGAACCTCAGTGAACAAGAAGAGAACTTAACTGTAGTGGAGGAGCTGGAAGTACAGTATTATGAAGTGCAGCTGGAATTATATAATGTACAGCTTGAAATATTGAAACATGAAGAGATGCTGCTTATAGTACAGACAGACACTTTAAGGAGACAGATTCAAGGTAAAAAGAAACAAATATTTAAGCACATATTCAAAACACAGGAGTGATGTAGCCTGCTCTGTTTTCGTTTAATAAAAAAACAAACAAAACCCAGTTTATTATCATTGTTCAGGTCTCAATAGTAAAAAGCATCACCAGGAACCACTGATGATGTGGCACCATCTGATATTTTATCATGTGACTAATTGGGCACTAATTTGATAACTGAAGTTTAAAAAAAAAAAAAGCTACACTGTTCACTAATCCTGACAGCAACTGTGATACGTGCAGGCACTGATCCAGCACATGCAATAACTTACTGACAGAACTTAACTGCTCTCGTAGTTACAGTGCCTGTGCATAGAAATCTTGGATATCTTGACCTGCTGAAACAGGTCCTGGAATGCATCACAAATCTGTTATAATTTAACATGTAGAAATTACAAGATTAGATCCTGCAATGACAAAAATAGTTGATCATAGCTAGATGGTACTTGAGTACTCCTATATTCCTGTTTCAGTGTCTCTTTGTAACATATTTGTGATCAAATTAGGCACCAGTCTTGCTTATGCTTATTGGTGCTTATGAATTCTCTGTTACTGTGTACATGGTGATGTAAATATTGCTCTTGCTTGTTGCGTAATTACAGTCTGGTAAATAGTAAAATAAGTCACCCTGTGTTCATCAGAACAGTCTTCAATTTCCAGGAAAACTCTAGTTGCTGAAAGTAGGAGTTAAAGCACAGAGAGACATTTGAAAGAGGAAGCTAAATAACAACAAATGCTAACAACATAAATTTGATCCTGCAAAGCACCCCTGTGAGTAACATGACATGTTTGCGTAGGACTTCGAAAGACCAAGCTTGACTCTGGAGCATTACATGTTCTAATAACTAACTCACTGCCTTCAGTGGTTTTTAAAATGTCATTAGCTCTTTAAATGTTTAAATAACTGTGGCAATTTTGGGGTTTTTAAAAAAATGCCAAATGCCTTTTTAGAGAAACAGGATGAAGTTGTTTACTATGATACATGTGAAAATCCTGAGGAGCTCAAGGTCATTGAACAGACAATGGGACAACATTACGCTAACTTGTCAGAAATGACGATGCTGAGGCAGAAGACTAAGCAGTTGGAGACAAAGCGTGGGACTGTCTGTGCGAGGAGAGCCTACCTCAGGAACAAAAAAGTAAATGCAGTCCTGGAGATGTGCATTTTCTTTAGCTGATATCTTGACTCATGAGGGATGGCCAGGAAGCAACTAGGGAAACTTTGGGTGGAGCATACAAAGTGATTCAGTGCCAAGGCTTCCAGAGAGTGGGGCCATGTGATTTTTTTAACTCAGCTTTACACTCCACTGTGTGGTGCAGGTACCTCTCTAGCACAGACTTACATGGGTGACCCAGGAGGGGTTTCCTTAATACTTAAACCTCACCAGAGCCCTGCTGTAGTCAGCTGGAGCTTTGCCCTGGCAGGCTTTACAAAGCAGCTGCAGTACAGGAGGAAACCTGGCCTGCAAGGAAGGAAGCTGCAGTGACAAAAACAGCTCGCACAGAGATAATTTACCTTTGAAAGGGAGAGAGGGGAAAATTTAACTGCTTCAATTCTCTATCCAGCCTCTTAGTTCTGTGGAAGGGGCAGTTTTTTCCATTGTTTCCCATTCAGAGTAGAACTGAGGAAGATACAAGTGAGATCACAGTTGGCTCTTAACCTTTCCAGTAAGCTGAGCTTACCTTACACCTGCGTAGTACTGCTGGGGTAGAGAACAGTTTCAGCTCCCATCTCTCAGGCCTTTTAGTCATCACTAGCCTGGACAAAGTAGGAATGACACTGGGAATGTTTTGTAAGCCATCATTGTCTCTTGCTTGCAACTGCTTCCTCAGCAGACGCTTCCTTTGCTTCTGTTTTCATTCACATAGTTGCTGTCTCTTGGTTATATAACATTGAAGCCAAATACTAGATGAGTTGCAAATGCTTGCCTAGCCATGTGGATAATCCCCTATGTACAGTGACAACTAGCGACTCCCAGAGAAGATACTGAAGCTTGCAGCTTCTCTGTGGCACTTCTTATTAACAGAAGGAGCCCCTGCTAGGCATTCATTATACTTCCCAGACCTTTTCTTCTGCTTCCCTGGCTTTTATGTTTGGGAAAGTAGCCTTGCATTTTTGTAACATCCTGCTAACTTCCCTTTTGCTGCCACCTTCATGTCTTTGCACCACTTCCCTCCAGCTGGTACCTGGTTGAAATTTCTTCAGACCTCATTTCTGCTTCCTTCCCTCCCTCTCCCCCTCCCCTCTTTTCTCTTGTTTTTAGTCTAAGTGTAAGACAGAGGGATTGGTTCAGATCTGGGTATGTTTCCTCTGCAGTATGAGTAACCCTATCACTAATGAGGAGAACAAAAGATTCCATTGGCTTTGGTCATGAAGGAGTCCCACAGACTTCACTTTCAGGGTTTTACATCTGCCACTAGTTGAGCTTAGCTGTTCTTGGCAGAGCCAAATACTTAGCCTTGGTCACTGTTTAGTGGCTTGCACACAGGAGTTAATGGCATAGGTGCTGCACAGTAAAAGTGAGCTAACCAAAGTTTGCATGAATTCTTGTGTTCTACCAGGATCAGTGTGAAACAAACCATCGGCAGAGATTGCAACGGGCAGAAGAGAGCAAAAAACGCTTCCAGCAGCATCACAGCATACAGATAGTGAGTACTGAATAGCAGTCTTCGAGAACGTGGTAGTCGCATGTTTTCACACGCTAAGACTCACTTGTGTTTTAATGCAGAAGAGAGATAAGCAAAAAGAAGAGGAGAAAAAGAAAAAAGTGTGGATAACCCAGGAACGTCAGAAAACACTGGAGAGGCTGAAAGCGTTCAGGGAGGTAAGTACAGTAAACTACAGTAGTCCTATATGGTGTCAAAACATGACAACAGAAAGTAGCTACTGCTCATGGTCCAAATCAGAGACAACTGTTTGGATAGCCTAAAACAGGGTTGCATGTAATGTGTCAAGAGAGTTAAATCCACGAAGGATAAAGTTTCCAGTTGCAGAACCTGTTGCAAAGAACATGAGGAAATGGCTTTGAAAGAAATACTTTGATATTATTTTAAATTTGTTCAGGGTTGAATTTTCTGCTTCAGTAAGTGAATGGTACAGGTCTGTACTCTGGCCTTTTGCCTCTTTTAGGGGTTGATGCTTTGGCTGGTGCAATGGAGATGTGAGCTCCTGTCTTACGGTTTGTTTTACAGAAGTGTCCAGCTCATGTTGTTGTGAAAACATCTCGTCCTCTGCCTCTCACTCCCAAGTTGCCACAAAGTGTCACTCAGCAGGTTGCAGTACGGTCCCCTCCGCCTCTGTTGAGAGCAAGGGCAGCTCCAGAGCAGCCAAAGAGTATACTGCTAGTAGAAGCCCAGGAATCAAAAGCTTTGCAACAAAAGACACCAGCTGATACACCTGTCCAGATTCTTGTTGCTCATAGTGACACAGAGGAACAGAAGCACAGTGAGAGATTGATGGACTCTCCAGCCTCACCACCATCCCCACCACCTCCTCCATCTCCTACTTTGGCCCCTTCTACCCCACCTCTCCTCTTACCTCTTGAACTCCCTCCTCCTCCCCCTCCTCCTCCTCCTCCTCCTCCCCCACCTCCCCTACCTCTCTCACCTCCTCCTTTACCTTTCCAACCTCATCTTCCCCCTCCTCCCCCGCTACCTCTTCAGTTAAAGTCACCATCAGCAGCAGAGGATGAGCCACTTGCCCTCAGCTCCAATAACCCCATAGAAAGCCCTGCACTGCACAAACAGGATGACTCATCCAAGAGGTCTATAAATGATTGCATAGGTAAGAAGGCTCACATGGTGTCTTTATTTTTTTATCTTGTTTCCTGTATTTTTCTGTTCTCCTTCCCTCTGGCTCTGAACAGGAATAGTGAGCAGTCTTGCTTAAGAGAATGAAGCTCTTGAAAAACTGAGTCTTAAGAAACCATGTACAGTAGCACTGACTATAAGTCAGGATATTAAATGAGTAACAATGATTTGTGTATCCTGTGTGATACACTTCACAGGGTCTTGATAATCAGAGAGTGTGACTCGAGCATTTTTTTGGGGACTGCTGTCAAATGGGACAGGTCAGTATTTTAGGACTTTTGAATCTCTGCTGTAATCCTATATTAAGTACAGACTTGCATGTTAAACCATGCTTAATCACAGCAGTACTTGTTTTGTGGAGATCTTGGTTCAGGATCTGCATTTCTCGTGGCACTGAAAATCCCATTGCTGTAAGAGGTTGGAAGGTGTCAGAAGAAATTCCAAAGAGAGAGTGTTTATTAATGTTGTTTGGTGAGAAGCAACTTTTACTAGCAGATTTGTTCTTGCCACAGTTTTACAACTTGTGAACTGAAGGTGGTATTTCGGTTGAGGATTAATCACCTGCCCAGTCAGAGCATCACTGCAGGCAAATAATTGTACTGAGGCTACACTTGAATGTTCCTGATTTATGTGCTACAGAGCTAGCAGTTGGGCTGTTTTTGTTGTAAGGTATGAACAGACTGTGTCCACTTACAATTTGTATGGTTACTAGATGAAGGTTTCTTAAGAGAATTAATGCAAAAGTCATCCAGAATTTGAAGGGCAGATGGATAGCTTTGGCATACTAACATCCCCAGGACAAAAATTCTGTTACACCTCTGCTTTGTTAGCAAGATCATGCAGGTGTAAGTAAGTAGAGAACGAACTCGGCAATTGAAACAGTAGTTTGAATGAGAATAGAGCTCAGCACTGGTTACATCCGAACAGGCTTATTTTTATCTCTAA
Organism: Forpus xanthops; assembly: GCA_032466535.1. Classification (NCBI taxonomy): domain Eukaryota; kingdom Metazoa; phylum Chordata; class Aves; order Psittaciformes; family Psittacidae; genus Forpus; species Forpus xanthops. The sequence goes on from JASSUY010007725.1 coordinate 83,441, forward strand.
AGCAAGCAGATATTTTGACTATGTCAGGGAGATTGATCTGAGTTGGAAGGCAGCAATTTTTCATTGTCATTTTTCAGTGGAGCTTTTACTAGAATGAAGCATGTCTTTAAATGTGATGCATTCCTTTTCCTTTGCAGATGTTTTTGTGATTAGTCTAAGCAGTCTTTGTATCCTCAAAGTTAAGAGAGGATACAAAGGATATGAAGGAGGTGATCCTGTCCCTCTGCTCTTGTGAGACCTCACTTGGGGTGTTGTGTGCAGTTCTGGTGTCCTCAACAATAAAGACATGGAACTGTTGGAACAAGTCCAGAGGAGGCCACAAGGATGATGAGGGGATGAGCACTTTCTGTATGAAGATAGGTTGAGAAAGTTGGGGCTGTTCGGCCTGGAGAAGAGAAGGCTGCGTGGAGACCTCATAGCAGCCTTCCAGTATCTGAAGGGGGCC